>PVHX01003891.1:0-134985 GCA_004024805.1 Geosciurus inauris | reverse complement strand
CCCTTCTTCAAATAGTATATTTAAAAAATGGTTTTGGAGCCATTGCTGTTCTAATGAATATTGGTGCCCAAGGCCCCAAGTGTTGGCATCTCTTTAGACATTTCACTTAATCTTGATCTCTCACCCCCTTTGTCTTTTTTTTAATTTTTATTTATTCTTACATTGTTTTTATCTCTAGATGTCTAATGGACTGTTTTTGAGCTCAGCAAAACACTTTTAAAAAAAAATATATATATATTTTTAGTTGTAGATGGATACAATACCTTTATTTATTTTTATGGAGTGTTGAGGATCAAACCCAGTACCTCATATGTGCTAGGCAGGCACTCTACCACTGAGCTATAGCCCCAGCCCCCAGCAAAACACTTTTAATAGTTTGAACTTCCTCAATTTCTGACCCCAACCGAAAATGTTCTGTGTTCTTAAACTAAAACCTTAGCTTGTCATTTACTTTGAAAATATTAGCAATACATTTCCCTGCCCAGTTCCAACTTGAGCATTTAATACTCCTCACTCCCCAGCTATGTTGCCAGATTTAGTAAATAAAAACACGGGACAAACCAGACATGATGGTAAAGCTCACGAGTTTGAGACTAGCCCAGACAAGCAAGACTTCATCTAAAAAACCCAAAAACAAATAAAAAATACAGGACAACCAGGTTAGTTTTCTTTTCAGATAAATTACATGTAATTTTATTAGTATAATTATATCCCAATTACTCTGTGGGATATACTCATACAAAAAAAAAAAACTTTCATTGTTTATCTGAAATTCAAATTTAACTGGCATCTAGTCTTTATCTGGCAGTACTACCAAACTAATTTCTCCACCATTCTAGAATAAAAGCATTTGATCCAAAGCTAGACAGTAGACACATTTAGCCATTTTTATCTCTAGCAAGTGCCCATATTATTTATTTGTGGTATCTCTGTTTGGGTGCATGCAGGTTTGTCTCAGATAGTGATACAAAGGAAGCCCTCCTCTAAATGACACTTTTAATCCTGCATTCACAGGAGGAGGTTAATTGCACAGGTTGCTTTTGGAAGGTATTTGGAGGCGTAGAATAGGACACTCACCAGCTTTGTCAGAGGCACTTTGGGCTTAAATGGGAGTGGGATTTAGCACTGTTGTCACTGAATAGGGGAATTGTGGATTGGCGCTAGGAATCATAAGCTCTGTTTCCTGGAGGTTGGAGGCAACCTTTGCAACAGGTGTTCCTCAGCCCTCCTTGAATGCTTCCCAGCGTGTGAAGCTCACCACCTCACGAGAAGCACACCACCTCTGGGAGCGGCACTACCTGTTGGCTCACCCTTAGCCCAACCCATTCATTTTTCAGGCGAGGAAAAGGCAGTTCAGAGAGGCCGAGGCCAAGGGAGCCTCCCTCCACCAAGGAGTTCTGATCCGGACCTTTGTCTCTAATCCCGCTCTTTTTCCCACTGAACTCTGCTTGTTCTTTTTTTGCCTGTTAGAAGTTCGCCAACAGTTGTGGGGTTTTTTTTTGTTTTGTTTTGTTTTTTTGTTTTTTGTTTTCATGTCAAAAAGGACACATGTCCCAAAGCTGTGATTAGAGCTGTCTGGGAGTGTGCGCGTGTCCGCGCAGGGCTGTGCAGGCGCGGCGGAGCGGAGCCACTCTCCAGGGTAATGGACGCCTAATTCTGGACTCTGCCTGCTCCTCCCGGCCTGCGGGTCTGTCAAGGCGAGAGTGAAGTGACTGACAGGAGCATTTATTCCTGCCCCGGAGAGAATGGCTCATAATTTACAGCCCGCTGAGCCAGCTTCCACCACGTCATTAGAGCCTTCCTTTTGTCGACAATAATAAATTGCCTTATCACCAGTGCTGACATAACATGCTCCTTTTTAAGTGCACCATAATTTTTATTTTTAAGAGAATATTCATATTTGATGGTGGAGCTCCTGGGCATCTGAATGCTGCCGTGGAGGGAAGACTTTTTCTTCTTCCTCTTTTTTAGGATAGTATAATTCAACTCCTGAATGCCACTGACTTCTAAACATATAGAAGCGGGTAGGCAATGAGGACATCCTGGACCTTTGATAGAGTGATTTGTCCTTCAATAGGGAGGTATCAAAAGGATCCCAATAACATCTGGAGAGTGCTCCTCATCACACCAGGCCATGTTGCAGCCTTTAGGAGAAGGTGGCAAGGGAGCTGGTGCATCCGTGGATTCTCCATTCAAACGACTGGTTTTGCAGCCACCCAGGGACTCGCTCTCCTGAGACCCCTAGCGGGAGGGATCTGGGGAGTGTGACAGTCAAGGCAGCTCCTAGGTCTGCAGCCAGTCAGGTGGTTTCCAGCTTGGGCTCCCTGGGCTGGAAAGACCAGGCACCACGTGTCTCTCCTTCTGTCTCCTCTAGGGGGCGTCAGTGCGGCCTGCGGATCCCCCCAGAGCACCGCAGGAGCGCAGTCCTGGATGGGATCACTGTAGATGGTCACTGATGATTAGCCACTCCCCATGCCTGTCCAGATCTCTGCTGACCTACTGGATAGGCCAGCTGGAGAGTTCTGTTTCCCCTCCCTTCCAGGCGTCTGCAGCCTTGGTCTTCCTCCGTTCATCCTTTGGCAGGAAAACTCGGGGACCTCTGGGCATTTCTTGGCCTCCTCCCTTTGCCTCTTGTCTTCGGCCTTCACAGCCGTGGTAGCAGCACAGTCATCACTAGGACCTTCGCTGCTGCCTTAAAGTTGAGGAAGTTGGAGGCCTTAGGCAGGGCCCTCCCTTCCTCCTGGGTCTGAGCTTTCTTGCCTGTCAGAAAACAAGAGAAATGAGAAACTCTGCACAGGGGGGTTTTAGAAACGGCGAGATCCAGTTGTGCACGAAAGCCTTGCAGAGGGCTCAATAAATGTGAGGCCCTCGTCCCCTGCCACTCTTTCCTCCTTTCTCCTTTGGGTGCCTGTTTCCTTCTTTTTTAATCACACGTATAAGAACGGGCTAATTCCCCTGGGCTGTGTGAGCCTTCTAAGTCTAGAAAGTGAAGGGAGAAGGGAGGTTGGTCCAAGGGTCTTTTGTGGAAGTGGGATCTTTTGTATCTGTTTCTCATGGGTCTGGCTAGCTGAGGCCCAACTGTGCTAACAAAGCTGCAGACATACATGTACTTCTAGAACTATCTATGTTACAAGTAGCATTTGATATTGCCAAAGCTCTGGCCCTATGATAGTACCTCTTATTCTCTAAGTGCCAGATACAAGTCAGAGCACTTCACACTAATTTATTTGAGCTGGACACCAATACTATGCCCACTCAGAAACTGAGGCCAGAGGTTAACTGACTCACCTGAGGTCACACAGCTAGGAAGTGCAGAGATGGTCAACCCTAGAATCTCTACACTAACCACAGTGCTACTCTCCTCTCATATTCCTGCCTGGGTGATCTTGCTGTGCTAGGACCATTCCCTGCCAATTCCATGGGACAGGACTTGAGTGTCACTTCTCATCATGCTGTCTTATGGCCTCACTGGTCACTGTGGAAATCCTCAGCAAGCTTCCACCTGAGATGTGTGAGTGAACAGGTTCTGGACTTCCTGTCTATCAAAGCTGAGAACTGAATTAGGCATTCTTCTTGATGATGGTGACTGCCTGTGACCTGTGATTAGACAGTGCTCAGGAGGGACCATGCTGATCCATTTAGCTTGTTTTTAATGAAAGATCAGTTTTACAGGATAGAAGAAGGGAGGGTTCGGAAGAAGAAAGAAAAAGAACAAAAGGATTGGCCCTGATCCAGTGAAGGCACAAAATAATTTAAGCCACAGAAATATTGTTTCTTCACCAAATTTTCAACCTTTGAAACATACAAGAAGACAGCAGAAATAAACAGCTTTGTGGGGGGGGTCCTACCAGCAGGAGGAATTGGACGCTGGGGCAGGTGATCCCTGGGTTCAGTATAGCTGAACCTGCAAAAGGTAAAGGACTTCCTAGGTATCACTCCTGATGGGACAAGACTGAGGGGTTTGTGTGGGCCCCAGGGGGTACAATCATGCAACTGGTCCTCCTCCACTGCTGGTGGGTTTGATTTGGGAAAAATATACAGCAGGAGTGATCTTGTCTGGCTTGGGGGTTTGGGGAGTTTAGACTATAAATGGTGAAGAATATAGAAAAAGCCTCAAGAGGATTTTTTTGGAAGCCCTAAATTCACCACATGGATGCAAGCAAGATAACAGAAATCTCTGACATTTTAGGGCAGTCTAAAGATAACTCAGCATCGCTGCCCCAATCCACCTGTCACAGGGTTCAGGCTCTGGCTGTCGTGACGACCCCTGCCAGCATCTGCCAAGCCAAGGCTGCACACCTGTGAGGTTTGCTGCCCTCCTTGTCCTGCAAGACCAGCTTGCTCACTCTCCACTGTCAGTCTCACCTGCAGTAGAGGAAACTGAGGCAGGGGAGGTTGCGGCCCTGCCCCAGGTCACACAGCCAGCCAGCAGCGGGCTGGATTCGACACTCAGCTGAATGAGGCCTACATGAAAGGTCATCCTGCAGGAAGTCATGCTAAAATCTGCAGAAAATCACCACAGTGCCTGTGAAGAAACACACCTACCTTTGTGCCTTGCTTCTTGGACACCTGGGTCCCTGGGATTCTCACATTCTACTGGCACTTATCTCACTTAATGTATTGACCTTGTCCTCAAACCCCTTTGCTCTGCCATAGCACTTGCTCAGGAGGCTGGAAGCCCATCCTAGGCATAGGGGTGCTCAGAACGTATTGAGACCCAGAGTCTCAGCCTTCCTGAGCTTCAACCGTGTCCCTAGAGGCTACTGTTATAAACAGATCTGTTCTTAACTCTTTAAGGCAAAGTATGGTGACCAATATTAAGGGAAAGATAACCTGGAGGAAGTGACATTTAGGATTTAAAGTTGGTTGTCACATTTCTAGGAAAAACCCAGGGCTCCAATAGATTTTTAAAAAACCTTCTGGGTTCCTTTCACAGCCCTCCCCCTGACACCATCCTCACCAGTCTCCCCCAATACCTTCCTTCCCTTCACTATCACAGCCCCTTCCTCTTCCTCCCCTCTTTCTTCCTACCACACCACACTTTTTCCTGCCTCAGGGCCTTTGCTCATGCAAGTCTCACTGCCAAGCAGTCTGCCTGGATACCTCAGCCCAGAGGAGGGAAAGCAGGACCTAGAAGAGGCTGCTGTGGGAAAATACTGGATCAGAAGTTCTGCCTCAGTTGAACAAGGGTGGAGCAAGATCACTGGGTCTGTGGCTGATCTTATCAGTGTGAGGGAGGGGGGCACAGGGAGTCCCTCAAAATGGGAAGCAGCTGCTGAGACTCCACCATGAGCCAGGCTTTGAGCTGGTGTAAAGGCTTCCCTCACCACTCATGGCAGTAGGGCCCCAAACATAAGACAGGGAAAGCAATTCTGCTTGGGACAACAGGAGAGAGTCAGAGCGCAGGAGTGGGGTTTGTGGCTGAGGAACTTTCCCAGAGGTGACCTGTGGCACGGGCCTGCCAGGAGGAGAGCAGAGAAAGGCCTGCCCGGGGAAGGAAGGGTGAAAGCCAAGGTGGCCCAGCCTGAATGGCCCGTCTGTCCAGGATCAGCCATTGGCCCTGTGGTGGGGCAGGAAGAGCAAGAAAGACAGTGTCAGTTTCCTACAGGCTGTGCCCCTGAGTTTGGTCTCCACCCGCTTGGCTGGGAAGACTCAATGATGGTCTAAGTAGGCTCACGGGAGTGCCTGGAAACAAGGTTCTGGGGACAGCTGGGACAGGGGTTGAGGGCCAGTGCCTGGAGCCAGAGACCACCTTGGAAGTTATCAGAGCTGGGAGTGCCTGAGGAGGACCTGGGCTGGGATGGGAGGGGACTAGTGGGAGAGGCGGAGTCAGGCAGAGACCATGCTGGGTCAGGGAATGAATGACACCTCTGTGAATGCTACAGGGAACCCTCCAGGCTGAAGTCTAGGAGGGATAGGGCTGAGGAGGTTGGCACAGGTCACTCTGGGCTCGAGGGGCCAGAGGCAGTGGAGATATTGTGTAAGGAGCTAACCATGTGGGAATCAATGTTAGAATCAATGTTCAGAACAAGGTGAGGCTGTAGATACAGGTTTGAGAGTCCCAGAGGCCTGGCTGGTTGGGGCACGTGAGAGTCCCTTCTCTCCTTTCCATTCCTCTCAGGATTGAGTCCAAATTCTTGCCAAGGCTCACAAAACTGTAACAGCCTGTTCTCTGACAACTGCTCTTGTCCCCTCTCCCACTACCCTCCCTTCATTTTCAATACCCCTGTCCTTCTGCTTCCCCTCTACCCCTTCTACCACACCAAGTCTCCTCCTGCCTCAGGGCCTTTGCACATACTGGTCCTTCTCCTGGGTACTCTGCCTGAACATCTCCAATCAGAAGTGGGAGAGACTATGCTATTCTTGGGTTGCTTAAGTCATCAATTTTCCCCACCATAAATATTTAGTGTGGTTTCTGTTTTCCTACTTGGACCTGACTGATGGACCACTTATCTAGCTATTTCTTGTTTATTTCTTCAAGCTCAGCTTAAAAGTCACTTCCTCCAGGAAGCCTTGACCATCCAGTTCAATTCTCTTCTAGCATCTGACAGGCTCTATTGTGTGGGCATGGTGTGTGTGGTGAGGGACATACACCATATGGGAACTCTGAGGCATGGTAAGGGCTGGATTTCTCTCTGTATGAGATTAGAAGCTGTGGAAGAAGTTTTGAGCCAAGGAAGGACCTGCTGTGACTTCTGTTGCACATGATCCTATGTGTTGAAGATTGATTAAAGGGGGCAAGGCAGAATAGGAAAGCCATTTAGGAGGCTATTAAGCTACACTAAGTGACAGGTGGGGTGACTTGGCCCAGGGTGGTAGCAGTGGGCATGGGAAGAAGTAGTCAGACTCTGAATGGATTTTGAATGTAGAAACAACAGGATTCACTGAAAGCATAGACATGGGTATAGGGGGCAAAGTCAAAGATGACTATAGGTTTTGGCCTGAGTAACAGGATGGAGATGGCATTTATTGTGATGGGAAAAACTGGGGACAGGACAAAGGGTGTCTATTTGTCTTGCTTTACTATAACAAAATGCCCAAGGCTTGGTGACTATATGAAGAAAAGAGGTTTATTTTGGCTGATGGTTCTGGAGGTGCAAGGTCAAGAGGCCACATCAGGTGATGGTCTTTTTGCTGGCAGAATCCAAAGGTGGTTCAGGCCATTCCATGGTGAGACAGAGGGAGCACACAGGTGTGTCTGTTTTCCTCTTCTTAACAAGTCAGCAGGATTCCAATATAGGGGCTCCACCCTGATGACCTTACCTAATCCTAATAACCTCCCAAAGGCCCCGCCTCTAAACAGATTAAGTTTCCACCCTCTTAACATGACACACACAATGGGCATTAAATTTCAACACATGGACCTTTGGGGGACACAGTCAAAGCACATCAAACCATAGTGGGTGGGGGGAGAGCAGGAGCTCGGTGTTTATGACGTGCCTTAAACAGCCCAGTGGAGATGTTGTTGGCTGTTGGGAGTTCAGGAGCGAGATCCAAACCAGTGAGGCACATGGGGAGCCACCCACAGGTAGCAGGTATCTGACACTGAGAATGGCTGAGATCATCAGTAGAGCAAGATAAAGAGAAAAGAGAAGCCCAAGAACTGGGGCTTGAGGCAGCCAGGGATAGGCCATGGAGCCTGAGAAGGGAGGGCAACTGAGGTGGGAGTGCAGACAGGGCAGAGAAGGCTGCTGGAAGTCATGTGAGGACCAGGCTTAGAGGATGAGAGGTGCTCAGCCACATCGAATGCTGTAGGAAGGTCTCCTAGGATGAGGACTGAGAACTGGCCACTGGATGCAGCACCGTGGAGGCTACTGGTGATGGTTGGGGAGCTCTTGTGGGTGGGCGATGAGGGTGAGGCTTGATAGAGGTGGGTTTCAGCTGAGAGCAGGGGAGACATTGACAAATGGGTGAAGATAACTTTTTTGAGGAATTTTGTTTTGCTATAGAGGGAAGAAGAGAAATGGGAAGGTAGCTGGAAGGAATGTTGGGGCTTTTTGAAATACAGGGTAATGTCAGCGTGTTTGTAAGTGCATGGAGATCATTTAGCAGGAGAAGTGGTGGTACAAAGGGGCATCCTGGGCTGGGACAGTGGTAGGATAGGGTACATGAAGGAGGGGAGGTCTTCAGTACGACAGGGACCCATTGCCACGTACAGCAATGCCGGGAAGGCAGAGCCCAAAGCAGGTGGTGGAGGATAGTACCCTGAGAACCAGGTAAAGAAGGAGTAAGCCTAGTGTGAGGACGGGGGGGTTATGGAGTTGGAGCGGGGGCACTGAAACAGCCTTTGAGAAGAGCTGGACTTCAGTGTGACTGTGGAGGTGTGTAATGACCAATGGTCAGTGAGACCAGTCAGGGTGGTTTTGTTTCTTTGCCACCTGTGTTCAGCCATGCAATGGGAGCAGTGGGTGGCTGGAGAGCTGGGCACAGGTGAGTGAGCCTAGAACGAAGAGTGAAGGGATGCAATCTCTCCAGGAACCCCAGTGGTGAAGGCAGGAATTGCAGAGCGACACGGGGGAAGCGCAGGGTGGGTAGGAAGCCTTCTTAGGGTACAGAATCTCTGCAGCTGAGGGGAAGGATCCAGAGAAAGGAAAAGATCCAAGGGCCAGGAGTGTGGGCAATTGCCAGACAAAGATCCTACAGAGGGTGTTCTCAGAGGACCTGGGTCACCAAGGGAGGGGCAGCTGGGAGAGAGATGGGACAGGAAATGAAGCATGGAAGTGTCAAGCCTTCTGGCCTTTGTTTCCTAAGGGAAAGAGGGAAGCTATGAGATCTGCAGGAACTATCCCTGCAGCAGGCATGTGGCCCAGGCCCACCCACCCAGCCACTTCATTTACACCTCATCTAGGATGAGGTCTTCCTCTTATCTATCCTATGGCTTGTCAAAACCATTCTTTTGTAGAAAGGAGTGTGTCCAGCTCCCAGCTCCAGCGTCTGACTGGAAGCCCCTACTCCCACCTCTTCTCTGCCTCACTCCACTTGCCCTGACTAGGGAGGGAGCTCAAGTTTCTAAATGATTCTCACTTGGGAAAAGCACTTTAGCAATGAACTCAAAACCCATTCTGAAGTCACTGGATGTCTTCTTATAGGAGAAAGAGGCATCTTCTGCTGCTGGACTGGAGTAAAGTGCAACGGGAATCCTGGGCTCAGCCTGGCATGCGGGTGGGGGTAGTGGGGAAGGTCAGAGTGGCAGCTGCTTGAGGCTGATGTGTGTTGTTGTTGTTGAATTTATTGAATGTATTCATTCCAAATAATACTTGAGACTTCCTCCCCTTCCCCCTTTTTCCTCTTCTCTCCCTCCGTACCTCCTTACTTCCCTCTTCTCTCCCTTCCTTCCTTTCAATAAATGTCTGTCTGACGTCTGCTGTGTGCCTATCAGAATCTATGTGAAAGTGACACAATGGAAGCAGAAAAGGGGAAGTGGCAGACCCATTGGGGGCCTGCCAGCAGCCTTCCTGGAGCTGCCTCTTGCTAACAGAATCCTGGTTCTGTGCCATTTGGGGCAGCAAAGTGCTCAGGGGAATGTTGCCCCAGGAGAAAAGCAAAACTGGTCCAAAGCAACCTGGGTAACCCTGTATTCACTACTTGGCTGCAGAGGGAGGATCTAGGACTCAGTTCTGGTCAGTGGAGCCTGAGAGGAAATGGTTGGGGGTTCTGAGTGTCTCTTTGCTAAGGAGATGAGAGACATCCAAGAGACAGGAGGCTACTTCTTCCCTTTCTTCCTTTGGGGCTGTCTTGAGAGGACATGATGCTTTAATCTGCAGCAGTCATCTAGGAACTCAAGGAGAAAAGCTAGGCAAAGTATATAAGAGCCATCTTGAGTCCCAGGATCTCTGGACTGCTGAATTAACAACTCTAGAGCCAACTACCACCAAATTCCTGTTTGTGAAACAATGAGTTGTACTTATTGTTTGTGTTCCTTTTAGTTGGGACTAGTATTTTGTAACCAAAGGCATCCTAACTGTTACAAGAGGGAGGAAACAAACAGTTGTGATTTTCTGTCACATGTGAACCAGAGCATCCTGGAAGTCAAGGCAAAAAAGGAAGTCAGATAAATTGCAAAGTTCTCATTCTTAGTGAGGAAGAGCTCCCCAGGGACTTTTAACTTGTTGCTCCTAAATTCCCTATTTGACACTAAATTTCTACATGAGAATTTATGAAAAGAATGTTGAGCTACATAATTGCTAGATTCAGGATAAATGTTTGACAGGAAAGACAGTTTTTACAGCCTCTTTCTTAAGACAATTAGGGTCTAGATATAATGGGAGAGTCTAACCAGAGAGGCAAAGATGGTGAAAAGCTGCTCCATGTCCTCTGTACCCCAGATGGTCACATCTTCCTCCAGAAGGGAGTATGTAGTAGTCCCTGTATCTTTCTGTAGGATGTTAATAGATGCCACAAGGGGTCAAAAAAAAGCAAGTACATTTGAGAGAGTTAAATAGGTATCTTACCTGTCATATGTCTTGAAAGCATTGATACTATGTCATCAAATTTGAGATACTCTTGATTGGAAAGTACATCATTATTTAATGTATCACTAAGAAAGAAAAAAATGTCCAAGAATGAGAAGTGTCACAGGAGATCCCTCAATAAAGCTGGGACAATGAAAGGCTACACTCTTGGTGTAGAAGAAAATAATAAACACACTACAGAGAGAGGGAGGGATGGCAAGGAACTATCTGGTCTCCTGCATCCTGGTGAACACTAAGCTGATTCTCAGTCTGAGGTCTCACTACCCAAGTGGTCCTCAAGGGGTCCCGAGAGCTGGTGCTACCACATCACTGGCAGAAGCAAACACAAACCCTCCCTGGAGAACTCCATTTCAGTCCCAACCAGTGGTTAATGCAAAACACCAGTTGAAAGATGTTCCTGGATTTCAGGATGTTAAACACTAAGAAGAGGTAGCATGGATGGAGAATAGTACGTGTAGTTGCCTGTGAACAATGCAGAAAGACAGCACATAGCCCCAGCCACTCCGTCCCACTGGGGAATTCCTGGTGCCCAGCTAGGACAGTAGTTACTGTTGTTCCCATTTAAGAAGTGCTTGCTGGAACCAAGGGGCTTTGCTTCAGCCAGCTCCTATCATCCTCACAGTGCCCTTGCACGGGGACAGCAACATCATTGCCATTTACAGCAGAGGAAATTGAAGCACTTAACTCACCTGAGGTTGCACACAAGTAAGAAGCATGGTGAAGCTGGGCTTTGAGTGCATGCTCTTCTCTGGTGTCCTAAAGGTGATGCCCATCAGACATTCTTTGAGAGATACCACCCTGGCCACTGAACCTAGCACATTCTCCAAACTACAACTTTTTAGTCAACTGTCTATGGCCTCAATGGAAGTAATTCCGAATCAAATTCTGTTTCAAAACACCCCCAGGAGGTAGAGCAAAGTCTTCTGCTCTCCACTGGTCTTGGCTGAATGGGCAATGCTGGGCCCAGGCTCCGCAATCCTGTAATTTCTTTAAAAGGGTCAGCCATGGGCACAAGAGCACAATTCTAACACTCCTGGTGAAGACTCCTACCTTCTTCTGGTTTGGGAAGATGCTGTGTAAGTATCACATCTCTCTATTAAGATTTTCTAACTTCTGAGATACAGCTAGGCTCCAGTCACCTTTCTGGTCTGTCTCTCCCTTCCCAGGCTGGCCAACCTTAATTTAGGAAAGCAGTAGGCTCCCCCAGCCCCAGAGCTGAGCGGGATGGCCAGGGCCATCTGGAGAGCGGGAGCTCAAGTGAGTAATAAATCCCCTCCCTGCAGGAAGATGAGCCAAGTTTTATTACAGATCTTATCACAATGCAAAGGGTTGGTTCTCCTATGATTGAGTTAATCCTGTCACTGTATAAATCAATAGGGAACTCACAGGAGGTGATTTGATTTAGGATGTTCATTTTGGGAAGCTAGTCTTCCTACAATTTTGGAGCCAAGCTATGGCCCAGGTACTTCCATGACAAATGGAAAGTTTAGCCCCCAAAGGACCAGACTTGTTGGTAAAATAAATTTAGATCCCTCCAAGTAAAAATTCAGATGCATTTTAGTCTCCTCTCAGTTCAGTAGGCTGAATCCCTTAATCTATCAAATTATTATGGGAAAAAACCTTCTCTCTTCCTGTCACAATCACTGTTCTCATGGGGGTACTCTCTTGAGAGACATGAGTTGCTTCATAATCACTTAGATTATGCACAATGTGCAATATCTTGAAGCAGACCACACACCTGAAGAAGTACAACACAGAAGTGGGATAAGTCCAAGAGACAGGCTGGCCAACAAGGGCCATAGTGACATATCACCAGGAGGGGCTGCTGAAGAATGACAGGGAAAGGCCTCTAATTCCACCTCTGACTCAGTCCAGTGTCCCTTCTCTGTGGGCCAGCAGACTGTGCAATCAGAGCAACAATAGGCAAAGACAGGCCAAGCTGAGGGTTCTGAGTATTGTTTCTGCCCAACAGGTGTGGCCACCTCCTCTAGCACTGGCCAGTTTGTGTTAGAGACTTTTGTCTTTCCAATGGGTAGTATTCAGTGGGCAGCCAGGCTGTGACACAAGAGACCTGTATTCTGTAGCGTGGGCAAGTCTGGAGTAATTTCCCAGGGAACTGACCCAGCTCAGCTAGGGGAGAACAAGGTACATCTGATGCAGAAAAGGGAAGGCCATGTGGGACATGGATCCTCAGGTTCCAAGGGGCCCTTGTGAACATGGATATGGCTTGTCCGGGTTGGGCCTCCCACCACGCCTCCTGTTCTCCCACCTCCATTAGGGTGACTCACACCTGCAGAAAGGGTGAATCATGTGGGTTACGAAACCCAAGGACTTCTAAAAGGGAGGCTGGAAAGGCCCTCAGGTAGCCATCTCTGCAGATCCTGCCCTCTCCCTACCCTTTCTTGCCCCTGGTACACCACCTCCATCTGCCAAGCCGCAGACTCAAGCAAGTAAATTATGCATAGCACTATAACCAAAGAGACTGCTCCTGGAATCTGAGCATTAGATAAGCAGTTTCTTTCCCACCTCAAGGCCTTCTCTACCTTTTTTGATTTTGTTTTGTTTCCCCTCCTGTATTAATCAGGCTGAAGGTTTGCTTTCTGTGCAGAGTCAGTTGGGACCAACAGGTCCTGGGAGGGATAAGAGATCTTGCAGCCATCCTCACCTCTCATCATTACTTGTTCTTGGTGTGAACACTTCCATAATTCTCCAGGGTGCTCCAAATAATTATCTACTGGATATCAGGCTGCTCCAGGCAGCAAGGTGAAGATGATTCAACTCACTTTCGCACTGACTGGTCCCAGCTCAATGGGTGCTTTTAAAGAATATACACCATCTAGGGACTACCTGACACGCGGTGGCAGGCCCTGGGCTCATCAAAGCAAACGTTTATCACAGCTGATTGCCTGGCAGGAGCTGGTGCCATCTTCGAAACAGCCATATGGGGTAGAAACCGCAGTTACCCCTTTTTCTGCAGATGGAGTGCCTACTCAACAAGGACAATAACTTGCCCAAGATCACACGGATGCTCCGTGGTCAGTGCGAGGATTCACCAGCACAGTCTGCCTCTCTAGGTGAGTTCCATAAAGTAGTTGAATGCAGCTAATTGGCCTCATGCCTTTGCCCTATTCAGTGTGCCCCTTCAATCAGGCCCGGTCCTGGGACGTCTCAGTGCTTTCCTGGAAGCTTTTTTCCTAGGACCCAGCACAATACAAGCCCACTCTCCGGTGGTAAGGTGGGCAAGGTTGCCTGGCCTAGGGGAACCACGGCCAGGTGAGTTCTGCCTCCACGTACGCAATCGATCCTTGGGGAGGCATTAGCGGAAACCAACTCCTCTGGGGAATGGGGAACTCACCTGAGATGTCCCAAAGACCCTCCTGGCTCTTAGCAGAACTCGCGGGGGCAAGGCTCTAGCTCAGGGCAGATCTACGTGCCAAGAGCTCCAAAAGTCTGCGGAGAAGTTCCCCCGGTGGGGGGCGTTTCGGGCCTCCTCTGCGCCCAGCCCCGGGGCTGGTCGCGGACTCCCGCGCCCGGCCGGACGAGCGAGGGCCCAGGGGCGCCACCGGGCCGCGCGGGCGGGAACGCGCCGCGGCCGCCTCCTCCTCCCTCGCTCCCGCCCGCGGCGGCGGCGGCAGCGGCGGCGCTTCCCCGGCGCGGAGCGGCTTTAAAAGGCGGCACCCCACCCCCCGGCGCACTCGCCGCTCGGGCGCCGCGCGAGCCTGCCGCTGCCATGCCTCCGCGCGCGCCGCCTGCGCCCGGGCCCCGGCCGCCGCCCCGGGCCGCCGCCACCACTGCCGCCGCCGCGGGCGCAGGGGGCGCAAGGGGCGCCGGCGGGTCCGGGCTCCGGCCGCTCGCGCCGCGCGCCTGGCGCTGGCTGCTGCTGCTCGCGCTGCCCGCCGCCTGCTCCGCGCCGCCGCCGCCGCGTCCCGTCTACACCAACCACTGGGCAGTGCAAGTGCTGGGCGGCCCGGCCGCCGCGGACCGCGTGGCCGCCGCGCACGGCTACCTCAACTTAGGCCAGGTGAGTGCGGCCAGCCCAGCGCGCCGAAAACTTTCCCCGAGACCCGCGGGTACGCGCGAAGGGGCGCCTCTGTCGCTAGACCGGCCCGCGGCGCCGCGTGGGAAGGCGTCCGGGACGGCTTGGCCCGCGCATTCGCGGGGCGGTGAAGGCGCCCCGCGGGGAGTCGCCTAGGAGTGCGGCGCGTGGGACACCGGCGGAAAGGACCAAGTGGGTGAGGTAGGGTGCCCACGCAGGCCGGGAGAGCTGGACGTGGGTCCCCTGGCAGTGCCGCCCAGCTCTGGCGCTGGAGAGTGTGGCCTCGGAAGCGGGCCCGGCACGGACACCTGCCTGTCAGCGCCGCACTAGGGAGCTCTTTGGAGCGTCGCACTCTACTCATCGGTGCTGTCCTCATTGCCTACCCAGCTAGCTCTTCATGGCCTTCGAGTCCCAATTCCTCCAGGCAGGCCCCCTGCCCTCGACGGGCGGCGCGGGACTCTGGGCCCGGTGCGCGCGCTTGGGAGGCCAGCTACTCAGTAGGTGACATGCGCGTGGCCGGGCGTCTTGGGGACTCGCTTTCCCTGTGTCCGCGGGTCCTGGGAGGCAAGGTGTCCTGGTACCTGCGCCCGGAGCCAAGTCTCTTTCAGGAAGGCTCCCAGGCAGTGTAGGACCCAACAGCACGTCTCAGGGGCTAGAGGCGGGGTTGGGGGCTGCGGTTAAACCTTTCTAAGCCCAGACAGTTTGCTTTGCTTTTGCCATCTGCCTGCATACTAGCTGTGTGACCTTAGGGAAGTCATTTCCCTAACTTGAGCATGCGTAGAATGGTGACAGTGCATACTGCATGCAGTTAGTGGAACGATTCAATGTTTGGAAGACCCAGTGTTTGGAAGCAATATTGTTCAGGGAGGCAGAAGCACGCCCGCCCCTCCTGCCCTCAGCCTGGGGTTATCACTATCTTCATTTGGTAAGAAGTACTGAGCCTTGGGCAGGAAGGCTGCATAGCTCTGAAAGACTGCCAAGGCAAGCCCCTTTTTCTTGTTGTAACCCCACAGAAGGCTGATGGGGTGGGCTGATCTGGATTTATGGCCCGTGGAGGACCCCAGCAGGCTGAAGTGTGCAGTCCCACCGGGGAACCTCTCAGTGCAGTTAACAAATCTACAAACTACACACTCAGAGGAGCAAGTGAAGTGACCAGGAAGCACTGCCTCATAACTCAAACCCTAGTGCCAGGCAGTGTTAAATTTAGGTTCATCATTATCCATGACAGAAACCAGCAAAGTGTGGTGAAGCCCTGATCTAGCATTTCTTTGGCATCCCAAGTTGGATGTTGATACTGCTGGGTGGGGTGTAAGACCTCCTGCAAGGGGTAGCTTCTGCCTTTTCAAGTTAACTTCACAAGGTGGTTCAGAGTTTATCTGAAAGAACATAATCATGTCTTTTATATGTGTTTAAAATTTTTTTTCACCCATCAGATCTCCTCAACATCCTGTGATTTAAGATTTTGCCTTTGGGTAGCACTGTCTGTTTCTTTCTGTAGCTTTCAAATCTCCCTGGCTGATTGTCCAGGTTGTAGCAGGCACTTCTTCTGTTTGCTCAAAGGCTCCCCTGCTGCTGCCACACTTCGCTGCTCTGTCCAGGTGGCCCAGCAATTTGTCTTCAGCTAAAAGTGACTCTTAAACTGCATGGTAAATTACAAAAGTGCTCGTGTTTTGGGTTCCCATAATTAAAAGAGCAGAGGGAAGCTGAAAATCAACTATAACTTCTTGGATATTGCAAGAGACAGGTAGAGAGGCACAGTCAACTCTCCCCTGAAATTTCTGTCCCCAGAAATAAAACTGTCCAACCCCTCCCTGATCATGCAGGGCCTCTGAATCAACTGTTAGACTAAGTTGCTTTCACATAAAACTCTGCTCTCCTGCTTTTGCCTGTGGGTGAGGAGCATCCCCTCCCCCGCTGCATGTAACCCAGTACTCAGAACAGGGTATCTGTTCCAGGGTGTCTCTGAGGGTTTCCCCAGCTCTGCTCACTGCAGCCAGGGTGGACTCCACACAGCCTGGTCACTCGGCTTGGTAGGCAAGCATGGTGTTGGCGGGATCACCTGGACATTCACAAACGGAAGGATTACATTTTTGGGGATAGGAGCTGTCTCAAAGGCCTGGGCATGATTACTCAAGGAAGGCCTATTACTCTTTATTCCCAAACCGGCTTTCTGTCCCCACCTCTAAGTGTACTGCTAATGTGGAAAAGGCCTGGAGCTTTCCAACCTCTACCCACTCAATAAGAACTCTTTAAAAAGCTTATTGCCTTTTTTCAACCAGGAGAATTTGTGACTCATAAATAAGATGTAGACGTTATTACCTTTGATTTATAGATGAGTAAATGGGGGTGAAGCAAGGGAGGGAAGCTGTTTGTGTTCACACGGTAAGCCTGTGTCACCACTGACAATTGCGCTCCCTGCTCTTTGTCTCTTGCTGTATTCTCTGATCTGAGATCTCCTTTGTGTGACTCTCCAAATCCTTGATGAGCAATTAGCGTTAAGGTCTGTACCTGCCTGAATCACAGTGCTGGTTTCCCCTCCATCATTGTGGCTGTGCTCTTGAGTTTTTGTTTGACTGTTTTACTTTCTTTCATACAACTGATAACCTGAGTCAGTTTATCTAACATGGTCCAAAGGTAATTTAGACCAGTGGTTATTCACTTTTTTTTTGAATCATAGATCTTTTTCAGAGTCTGATACAGTCTCTGGATCTTTTCCATTAAAAAATATGCGTCATCAGGAATAAGACAAGCTCACCGCCCTTTGTCCCCTTTAGCCCCCATTCTAGATAATGCCAAAAAGAAAAAAAAAAAAGTAAAAATTTGGAAGAGTCAAATGTCATTATTGACAGATCATGTAACTAAACTACATGGATAATCCAAGGAAATCTAAAGATTAACTATTAGAACAAAGGAATGTTGAGTGTGCTGCTAGATCATCACTAGCTACCTGTACAACAGCCACATCTGAGAAGATAAAACAAGTTGTAATTAATTTTAGTATATAAGCTATGAGATACTTAGGAATAAATCTAAAAGAAATGGAGACTTATGGAGAAAATTTTTAAAATTTTTAAAACTTTTAATGGTACTAGTGATTGAACCCAGAGCCTTGTGCATGCTAGGCACATACTCTAACACTCAGCTACCTTTCCTTGGAAATTACAAAACATTTAAAGAAAAGATTGAGAAAAAAAGATGAATAAATGTGGAGATGCATTATGTTCATGTGTGGAAGGATTAACTACCATAGTTGCATCCAAATTAATCTGTTAATTCAGTGTAAATCTACGTAAGACCCAACTGGATTACATGTGGAATATGAAATTCACATAGGAACTTCAGAATTCATATGGAAGTATGAGGTCTAAGAATACCTCAGACAAGTCTGAGAAAGAAGAGAAAGAAGGGGAGCTGTGGCAAACCTAGCAGTTCAGTGATTGTCCAGCCCATCAGTGGAATAGACTCAACCAAACATGTCGGGAAACCTGTATATGTGAGCAGAAAAATTACAAATGGATGGGAAAAGATGGACCATATGCTTAATACATCATGCTGGGAGATCTAACTCTCCACATAGAGAAACAATTAGATTGTTACCTCACACTACACAACAATAAATTCCAGATAGGGTTAAAAGGCCTGAGTATATAAAACTTTTAGAAAAAAGGAAATACAGTGGCATACCTTTATGACGTTGGGAATAAAAAGAATTTGTTAAATGAGATGCAAAAAAAAGCTAATACAAAAAGGGATTGATACATTAAAATAAAAATTCTATATCAACAAGGACATCCTAACAATTAAAAAGTAAGTAATAGACTTGGAAAAGTATTATAATAAACCAATTAGTGCATAAGGTATTTTAAAAATTATAAGTCAGTGTGGAAAAGATAAATGTCAGGTAAAATGGAAGTATATGAAGAGAGAATTCAAAAGAGGTGATCCAAATGGCCAGTAAGCAGAAAAGATGCTCAGCCTCACTGGAAGTTACACCAGCACAACAGCTTAAGGCAATAACGAGATACCATTTCACATCTATCAGATTGGCAAACATGTAAAGGCATCAGCATCAAGAGTTGGCAAGAATGTAGAGCAATGAGAACTTTCAGTTGCTGCTGGTGGAAACTGGTATAAGTACTTGGGAGAGCATTTTGGCTTATAGTGTAAGGCTGCATTGCACCAGCAAGTCCTCATTTAAGTTCATACTGGACAGACACTTGCACACACACACAGGGAGCCTGATATAGAAATGTGCTTTCAGGAATTTCTTAAGAAGGGAAAAATAACCTAAATATCCACCAGTGGAAGAATGGAGAAATCAATCAGAAGTCACACCATGGAACACTATACAGTGGTTACAAATGAATAAACCAAGATATATATCTACATAGATAAATCTCAGAAAGAATGTGAGTTAAAAAAAGGCAAGTTGCAGATGTACTATGTAATGTTATTTATGTAAACTTTTAAAAATCCACAACACAATAGAGTATTATTTATGGATGCTTGTAGAGATGGTAAAAGTTTAGAAGCGTGGGATGCAAGGATCCCCATGAACTTACAGTTGGTAGTAGCCCCAGAAGAGAGAGAGGGAAAAGAAGCTAGGGAAAGAGATGTCAAACTTGACCTTCATTGTTCTCATTTATGATACACACGTATATGCCCTCCATGTCCTTGAGTTTGTTGTCCCTGGCCTTAACCAACCCTGGATTAAAAGTATTTGGAAAAAAAGTGCATCTGAACTAAATACATACAGAGTTTTCGTCTTATCTTTATTCCTGACACATTATAGTATAACAACTACTTACATAGCATTTACATTATTTTTTATTATATGTCCTCTAGAGTTGGTTTATAGTATGTAGGAAGATGTGTAGGTTCTACGTCACTACTATATCATTTTATATAAAGGATTTGAGCATCTATGAATTTTGTTATCTGGGGGAATGCTGGAGCCAATCCCCTATGAATAATTAAGGGACAATTGCATGTAAATATGAATATACAAAATTGTACTTAGGCATTTTATGCTTTCTTCATGTCAGAATACAGTACATATGAGAATGAATACATGTGCATACACATATGCATATATATTCACATACATATGCTTACAGATGCATTATATGCATCAACACCTATATACAAATAAAATGTTAAAAGGGTAAAAAAAATGTACATCATTCACACATGCCCTGGTGTTCCTGGACCACTTGAAGCACATCTGGATACACAGGTGCCTCTGGATCCAGGTGGAGAGTTCCCTGCTTTAGGCCTCCCAGCCTGGGCTGATCTTGTCAAGGATGGTGACCTGGAGAAACAGAAATCCTGGCTGCAGATCACGTGGCTCTTTGGACAGACCTGCACCCAGAGCCCAGGAACCGTAGCTCCCAACCCTTTTCCTTCCTCTCTACCTTGTTCCCTTCTCTTTTGATTCATCTCTTGGCAGGGGGAGGGGGTGTCATTCCAACCATGTGCACAGTTACCTTTGACATTGGTGACTCTGAGAAAAGGCAAGTTGTTTATATGAAGAGAACAAGATACTTTCTACACCCTGAATCACAGTGCCCAGCATCTGCAGCTTTTGGAAGTGATGTTTATCTGAAGGGTGACACTTAGACACCATGCTTCCTTTTGGATTTTTACTTTGCCTGGGGTATTGAGCTAATCTGTTGGTTCTGTGTCTGAACATAAACAAGCAGGCTGGCTGCCAGGGCCCTAAAAGATCTAAGAGCCTTAAATGATTTTGAACTTGCCTTAAATAGTTTTCTTAAAATAGCTGCTGAGGAGGACGTACCTGGCCCAGAATTTCAGGTGGACCTGTGGAATCCATTTGTCAGCAGAGGAAAATTGTCATGATGCAGACAGCTGGTTCTCACAATGACAAACCAGTTAAGCCCTTAACCAGGCATTAAAATAATGCCCAGAACATGTTCCAGCGAGGGTGTCAGGGACGTGATAGGGACAAGGGTAAACCCAGAATAGCAGTCACCTGTGACCTAGTTCTTGAAAGTTGTTGGTGTTATATGTTCTGAGCCAAGAGCCGTGTGCATGGCTGGCTTGAGAGAGGTCCTGGGTGTGGACTAGGGGATACAGACAAGATATGATTTTGAAGCTGCTTATGTCATACCCTTTCATTTGGCATCTTTACTCAGTTGGTCACATATTTAAGCAGACAGGGTTAATTGAGTGGAATGGCCTCCTGAGTCATTGGGACTAGGGTGGAGAGTGGTAACCAAAGCTGAGCTAGCTGCAGTATATGGAGCTAGGAAGGCCTCAGAAGGCAGTGTTTGTCCAAAGGCAGACCCAGAATTAAGCCTGAGCAGATGTTCAAGGACCAGCCAACTGGTCCTTGGGAAGGGTTTGAGTTTCTCTAGGTAGAAACCAAGGGATTAAATCAGAAACACCGAGCTGTTGACAGGGTCAGCGAAACTGGATACACTGAGACCCCTTCCTGCCCTTGCACTCTGAGTGGCCACAGATCCATAAGGCTGATCAGACACTGTTCTCCAGTGTCCACCAACTCCCATCCTAGGAACATCCTGAGCTCTTTTGGTCTCTAAAACTTCACATAGATTTTTCCATCCAAAAAGTAATTCCAGGAATCCTCCCTAGCCAAGTCCAGGCTGCAGATGCCTCTCCCCTCCTCCTTCCATTACCCTGCACACATGTGCTTTTGGGTACTTATCCTCAGTGCCTGTGTCTCTCCTAGCTCACAGGTTCTGTGTCTGGCTTTGGCACTGACTATAAGCCCAGGAGTATGCTTGCCCAGGCTGACATTTCTCATGTGAGTGCTGTTACACAGGGAGCCTGTACCAACTCTGTAGGGAGGTGTCACCAGGCTGTTTAATGGTGATGAGGCCTTACATCCAACTGGGTTCTGACAAGCTGGTGACTTACAGGCCCCAAACCCACACCCTCCAACTTGCCTTCCACCTTCATCACCTTTGACAAATGGGTGTTTCTCCTGCCTCTGAGTGAAGGGCCAGCCATCCAACAACTGGAAGCCTTTCAGCTCCCTGCTGCAGTGAACAAATGAATGACAAATGAATCTACATGGACCCCACCAGCCAGTCTTTCTTCTTTCCTCCTCCTCACACACACACATGCATATGAGCCCCCCCCCCCACACACACACAACAGTGCTGCACGTTATGCTAACATTATTCTGTCTGGGAGGGTCTGGTTTCTTATCAGCACTGAAACTTACATCCCTCCAATTGGATAGAACAAACTCATGTAAGAAATAATTTTCTTAGGCACCTCAGTTATCCCTTTCTTAATACTTTTCAAGTTAACTCCTTCATTCCCAAATGGGAAAAATCTTTTCATGCTGACATTAGTTAATGACTTGGGTTAATACATTGACAGCTCAAATAGTGCCACTGGTGGGAAAGTAAGTGCCCTTTCATTTTTCCTCGCTATCATACAACTTTGCTGTTGAGAGTAATAGAAGAAACATTTAAACCTTTCCTTATCTTTGTAAAAGTGGCACATGCTCTGAAGTTATAAAATACTTCAGAAAACAAACTAAAAGAATTGAATATAGCAGGGCAACTGGATGGATTAGTACCCAGGCAATTGTTATGCATTAGTACCCATGAACTGTTAATTTATTTTTTTTCTAACACCACCTGTGTACAGATTCTAACAAAATGTGGCACCATTAGACTCTTTAAAAAGTTCTTGATATTTGGAATGTTCTATGTCTTGACCTTAACTCAGTAAAATAAACACCTTTCTCATTGTTTGCCAACCAAAAAAAAGAAAATATAAACTCAACCCCGCTGGTCCTCCTAGGATGATGTCACTCAGTCACTCAAAACACACATTATCAACCACACTGATTGCCCTTTGTTGCACACCTCCTTCTGTGCCGGTCCCTGTCTCCAGAAAGGGACTGCCTTCTACCATGGTACTTGACTCAGAGGCCTGGAAGCCATCATTGCCTCCATCTGCTCCTGGGCTCCCATCTGGCCTCTGACCAAACCTGTCTTACCTATCACTCTCCTGGCTCTCAGGTTCCCTGCTTCTCTCTGCCACTGTCCAGTGTAGTCTGGGTCCTTGTCTTAGTCATCTGTTTCACTGCTGTGACTAAAGGACCCCACCAAAACAATTTTAGGGGAGGAAAAGTTTATTTGAGGGCTCATTGTTTCAGAGATCCTAGTCCATAGAAGGCCAGCTCCATTCCTCAGGGCTTGAGGTGAGGCAGAACATCATGGTGGAAGAGTGTGGCAGAGGGAAGCAGCTCACACAGTGATCTTCCCAGAAGGGTTTCTCCCTATCCACCTGGTTAGCACCCCCTCCTGGCTCAGAGCCACCATTGGATCCATCAGTGGGCCTCCCTTGATTTCCCAGCCCAGTGGATGTGCCCTTCTGAGCTCCCTAGCCTCTGTCACCCTTTGATTTATGGCCTGCTGGCTTGTCTGTTCTGCCACTGGACTTTGGGCTGCCTGGGTGAGTCAGTCCAAAGTTGGTCCTCTGGCTGCTCACTAAGATTAGTTCCAATTCTGCCACCTCTGTGATGGCTGAGAAGTCACATCAGGGCAGCCTGTGGCCAAGGGACATGCATACATTTATTTTTTTTTAAAGATTTTTTTTTTTTTATTTGTAGATGGACACAATGTCTTTATTTTATTGCTTTGTATGTGGTGCTGAGGATCGAACCCAGGGCCTCAGCTGCAAGCGCTGTACCGCTGAGCTACAATCCCAGCCCCACATACATTTATTAAACTAGTGTTTGTTGTGTGCTCCAGGAGGTGGTCATGGGTCTTTATAAAGCATGGTCAAGCTCCAGCACTTGCAGGTTCATTACTGAAATAACTCAACCATCACCTTTTAATCTTAATTCCTTGTTTTTCGAAGTCATTCAGTGACTGATCCTTCCTGGTGTGTGTACCTCTGACACCTTTTCTTCTGGGTCAGGTCAGCTGCATGCAGAGCCAATAATCCCATGGACCCTGACACTGTTTCTAGAGCCCACTATATATGCTTTTATGCTATATGAGTCCTGTCATCCTATCTGATCATGGGTCTTCCTGATGTCATCATGCCTCTGCTGTTTGAGAATTTTGAAGACCCAGTGGCAGGCACTAGTCCCCCTATCCAGTCCTGCGAGAAAGGAGGATGAATAGCCATCAGCTGTCGGGAGGCTCATGCTCCGTGAGATGGGATTGGCAGCCTTGGGTGACCATGGTAACCAGCCCATAAATGCCCTCTGTGTAGAGATGGTGGCACTGTGGAGAGGAAGAAATAGTCTCATTGTCTTCCCCTTGGCTGCTTGGACACAAACAAGCCGCACCCCGCAGGGCCCTGCAGCCTGGCCAGACGTGCGGCTCTACTGTGCTGTGCACAGATCCCCTTGCTGAATTGGGCCAGGAAGAGGCTGTCAATGTCAGTTCTTTGACCCTTCTTGGGGCCCCTTAAATTTCTGCCAGGGACTGACATCACTTTTTCAGAATCCTTGTTGGGTGAAACCATCTTCTTAGTGGAAAGAAACAACCGGAATGGATCAGTCTCCTGAAGCTCAGAGCGGTCATCCAGGTCGCCTCCACCATGGAGATAAGTAAGTCAGTGACTGATGTTAGCACTTGTGTTTTTGCAAGAAACCTTAATTTCCAAACTTTCCTCCTTTGGTTTGAAAACATCCTGGTGACAACTCTGAGAAATGATCAAGAAGAGCCAGCTTCTTGCCCACAAGAGTCCCAAGTCCACCTCAGCAGTCTTTGCCAGACTCTTCTCCAGGTGAAGAATGAAACAGGGCAATGGAGAAGGAGGAAGGGCTGCCCTCTTGTCAGATAAGGGCCCTCTCTCCAGAGGCCAGGCCTGTCACTCTCCCCATCCTGTAGCCACAGCCCAGAATGGGCCTGCCCTCTCGCACTCTGGTAACACCCTGATCACTGCCGCTCTGCTTTCCCTGCCTCCCTTCTGGGCATTTTCCACACTGCCACTAGAAGTTTCTTCAGAGTCATAAGCCTCATGCTGTCCTTTCACTGTTTTAAAATCAGCAGAAGCTCCTGCCCAGCAAGGCAAAATCCGTTCAGCTGATTGTAAACAAGTTGTCCCTCCCTCCTGCTCCATTCTCAACCCTAAAGCCCTCATTTTTACTACATTCTGCAGCTATTCCAGACCTTTGGTGTTCTGGAAACTCTGTATGCATTTTCTTTCTTTCATGCTTGCTATTTGTTGTTGTTTTAACCTGGTTACCCATTCCCCATATAGTCTACATGGAGAACCCTGCTCTCCTTCAGGATTAGTTACAGTGGTCTTTCCTGACCTGTCTGCTGCTCAGCAGGGCTGGCAGTGTCTTCCCAGAGCTCTTTGGAAGGAATCGGCCCTGGGATGTAAGGGTGTCTAGCTCCCTGCTAGACAGTTGCATCCTATGGTCAGTGTTTTTACCTTACTCATTTGTGTTTTCTTGGGGCCTAGCCTGATTCTCAGCACATAGAAGTTTTAGTGAACAAGGTAGCTTTAGAATTTTTTTGTGTTGGGAGAGGGGGAGGACAAGGGTACTGGGTATTGAACCCAGGAGTACTTAACCATTGAGCTACATCCCCAGCCCTTTTTATTTTTTATTCTGAGACAGGGTTTCACTAAGTTGCTTAGGACCTTGCTAAATAGCTGAGGCTGGCTTTGAACTTGCAGTCCTCCTGCCTCATCCTCCCAAGTTGCTGGGATTACACGCATGTGCCACTATAAGAATTTTTATAGGAAGACTTGTGATTTCTTGATTCTATTCATCAAAGGTAAATGATCCTCAGAGCATGAGTAAAGTTGATTTTATTATCTCCCCTTCTGCGAGCTCCAGGAGGTTTGTGAGTGGCAGACATTTGTGATGTTTCCTTGTAGTCAAATCACTTGAGTTTTTCCTTCCCTGTGACATCTTTGGTACCTATCATTGGGCAGCATTTTCCCTAGCACTAGGTCTTGCTGAGTGATTTTTTTCAGGGTCACCTTCAGGGATTTGCCAATCAAATCCTTAGTCACCCATGCCACATGGCTGCTCCAGAGCAGAACTGGCAAATCCAACAGAACCTGCAATCCTAGGCTAGTGTTCTCTGTAAGTGAGGAGTGAGCACCTTGCTCCTAGGTGGGCAGAAGAATAAGAAGAGAGGAAGCCAAAAAGAGAACTGGAGAAGAGGACTGGGAAAGCCCAAGAAGGGGTCAGAAAGGTAGAGAGTAAAGAGGGGGTAGAAAAGGAGGCACAGATTCATCCCAGGGCCTTAGTGGGATTTTTTTCTGTGAAGTTTAGTCTTTAAAAAGAAGCCAAGTCCTTAGTGCACATAGCCTCTCCATCCCTAGGTGTGCTGTGTTTCATCAGAATGTTACCTGGGTTGGTGTGTTCCAGTATCCCCACTGTGACTGCCACCCTTCAGCTTTTACATGGTCCTTACTGTCCACCAAACAGTGATGATAATCCTCTAAGTCTTAGTGTTAAACTCCATTACTCCTATGAGCAAATTAGGCCCAATGAGTTTGAATAACTTACTACAGTTAAGTATCAGCTTGGTAAGTGTCAGCATGGACAACTTGAATTCATAGATAGTGTCCATATCCTGTATTATCTGCAAATTGCAGGTGGTACAGGAGCTAGCCATGGGGCTTGAGTTGGGGCTTTCAAACTGGCTACGTCAGAGGGGTACAGTCCAGACAGATGGAAGCTTGGGGCAGGAAGGGTGCCCTGTGTGGTCCTCCTGGTGTGAGGGTGACTATACTGAGGATCCTCCGTTTTTATCAAGACGCTGGCCTGGGGCTCACTTCAAAGGTTCATCTATGCAGGAATGAAAGTTGACCAGCATTCTTTTTTTTTTTTTTATCATGGTGCTACGGGTTCCAACCTATGGCTTCTTGCATGCTAGCCAGTGCTCTACCACTGAGCCACACCTCAGCCCTAGACCCACATTCTAGATGTTGGTTCTAAGACTCTCAAGGGCAGGGAAATTTTCTTGGATCCCCTCTCTGCATCATACCAGAGCCCACTGTGTTTCCCACACCCTGGGAAGAGAGTAAGAGAGTGGACTGCTGTGGAATTGAATCCCAGAGACAGGCAGCAGAACCCCAGAGCAGAGAAGAGGCCTAATGAAGACCCAAGACTGCACGGAGGGTGGCACAGCCTGGTTATGAAGTTTCACATTACCTGATCTTTCTCAGTATAATACAAAAAAAGTACATGTATGCAGAAAATTTTGGAAACACAGGAAAAAAACAAACAATAACAACAACAAAACACAAAAAGAAACTACAAAAATCCTTCCTAATTGCACCAGCCGGAGATCATCACCATTAATATTTGGACCATGTCTTTTTGCCGTTTTCATAAATCTGTGTCTGAGTATGTGTGTGCACGTGTGCATGCATGCTTGTGCCCATATACAGGCATCCACTCACACTTGTATGTACACGAATGTCTTAAACAAATGAGACCATCTCAGTTTTCAACTTGTCCCTCCCAAGTCAGCAGCTATCCTGTGGTGTAATTTTTAATGTCTGATCAGTATGCCATTGCGTGGCTGGCTCATATTTTGCTTGATCTTTCCCTGACATTTGGGTCAGTGGATTCTTTGTAAGTCCTTGGGGAGGTGAATGGTGCTGCTCCTGGTCTGGAATGTCAGGACCATGTGCCACCACTTCCCTGTCCCCATGATATGCCCTGGGCCCATGGTGACAGCCTCCTGTCCTATTTTTCTGTCTCACCATCCTACATCACTGGCCTTCCAGAGGGTTCACAGCTGGGTAATATTTTTTCAACCCAGGATTTTATTGAGAATTATTTTTTAAAGTTTCACATGTATTATATAAATACTCTCCTATTTGTTTGTTTGTTTGTTTTTTGGTACCAGGGATTAAACTCAGGGGCGTTTAACCACTGAGCCATATACCCAACCCTTATTTATTTATTTGTTTATTTTTTATAATTTAGAGACAGGGTCTCACTAAATTGTTTAGGGTCTTACTACATTGCTATATTGCTGAGGCTGACTTTGAACTCATGATCCTCCTGCCTCAACCTACCCAAGCCACCACACTCAGCTACTCTCCCATTTTAAAGAGTTCAAATAGAATTGTATAAAGAGGAGAAATCCCAGTCTTTCCTCACTCTTTCCTCAGTTTGCTCCTCCTGCAGATGTAACCTCCATTCCCACCTCAGTGCATGAGTGTCCTGTTTTTATACCTTTAAAGATGTATATATATACACACATACACACATGTAGAGTATTGGAGGCTTCATTTTTTACAAAACTTTGATCCAGCTAAATATTTTCTTCTGCACCTAGCTTTTCTAACCATCATAGGCATCTTTCCTTGCTGGTACATAGAGATCTACTCCATTCTTTCCAAATAGTTTTATGACATTTTTATGGGTACAATGCCTTTTGTTATACCATTTACATAAGAAGGTTCATCTGATTTGCCTCCAGTTATTTTTCATATAACATGAACAGTGTCACAGTGATCATCCTTGTTCATGCCTCTCTGGGCACATGAGTGAGAATTTCTATAGTATGTATTATAGCAAAAACAGACATAATAAATGATGGTTGCAGACACTGGTCTGGCTCTTATTCCTGGTAATTTTCCAAGTGTTTTCCTTGCATTGGCTCTTCCTTGCATTTTCTTTCCTTGCATTTAATCTTCTTGCAAGACATATAAGATAGGTGTTTTTATTATCCCCATTGAACAGATGAGGACATCAAGGCATGGAGAGGTTAAGTAACTTGTTCTTGATTACACAGCTTGCAAATGCCAGAGCCAGGATTTGGATTGAGATGATCTGACTCCCAAGGTTGGGGACTGCTACATCAAAGTATATATGCATGTTACATTGTATGAGGTATTGGCTGTGGCTTTCTAAGTACATGGTGACAATTGACACTGTCCCCAGAAGTGTATGAGTGGAGGTTATTAATTTGGGGTGGAGATAATTGTTATATTTGTCAATTCTTATGTTGTTTTAATTTGCTTTTTTCCTGATTACTACTAAAGTTAAATATCTCTTCATGTATTTATTAGCCATTTTAATTCTTCTTTGAATTGCTTATTTGTATTCTTTGTCCAGTTTTTCAATTTGGTTGTCTTTTAGTGATTTGTAGGTGTTCTTTCTCTGTTATAACTGTTTATCACTTGCTTTTAAGTCCATTGCAGATAGTTCTTCCATCAGTCACTTTTCTTTGAACTTTGTTCAGAGGGTTTGATTGCTTGCTTATTGTTTTTTGAAGTAAAATCTGCAGTGCCATTTGTGAGGCTCTGGGCTTGTCACTTTGTGTAATTCAGAGACAAACAAGACAGGATCCCTGTCTGCAACAGAGAAGAACTCAGTCACCATTGAAGAGGAATAGAGACGTAACAGAGATGAGGACATAACATGCTTTAGGGGAGCAGAGGAAAGCAAGGTAGTTTCTTCCTAGAAGGCTTTGTGACCAGTGGTATTTGAGCCAGACCTGAGGGTCCACCAGGATTTTATAGATGGAGGAACAGCAAGGGAGGTGCTGTTTGGGCAGATGGATCATGAGTATTTTCATCTGTATCCCATCCAAACACTATTGGAAAACTACCCACCTTCCATGACTCAGTTAAGGAAAGTCTCAGGAAAGGGCTGCAGGGGAACCAAAAAATGGTCTTGAGGCACCTAGGGAATAGCAGTGGTTGGGAGATGCTGACCCACCTGTGGAAGGCGACAAGGACAAAATATTAGCAGAGACTCGAGGGACCTGGAGCTGTGGAGGATGCAACCTCCTTCTGGTGCCGCCCATTGGCCCAGGTTGTGTGGGCTTGAGGGCCTCACCCTTCAGGGCCTGGAGCAGGGTAGAGAGGGTGCAGAACCAGATGTGTGGAAGGGCAAAGGGAAGAAACATCAGCATGGCAAGATAGAAAAGTTTTGGGGATGTTAAGATTTCAGCAAACGCCTGATGCTATTAAGAGGGTCGGGGTTTCATTGGTTTTATTGAGCATTTTTGGAGTGCTGTTGTCTGCCTGGCATAGTGCACACAAGATACTGAGTTCTGAAGGCAGGCTGTGCACCCCAGTGATCCCTGCCATGGTGCCACTTTTAGCTTTCTATGTGTCCTCTCCGAGAGTCACAGCAGAAGCCTGTGGTTTTGTGTCTGTTAGACCCCACGTACCTGGATCAGTGCCTCCTTGTCCCAGTCAAAGTTTATTTAGGTGTGTCTGTCTGAGGACAGATTTTAACACAGAAAAAATAAGTCTATATTTGGCCATCATTGCACTGGGTCTAACACACATCTTGATTTTCTGCTTTTTTTTTTTTTTTTTAACTTAAACAAACAAGCAAAAATCTCAATTTGTGTTCTTGATAAAACCCAATTTCTGGAAAAAGGAAAGCTTATTCTGGTCTGCTATCAAGGTAACTATTGATGACCAAGATCATTAACAGTCAGTCTTCTTATGCACATCTCTTTATATGTCACTTGTAGAATGTGACATTATTAACCTCAAATAAGAAGCTGGGTTAGTTTCAGTTGCTTAAACAGGTTTATGTACCACGAGTTTGCCTATTTAAAACTCTCATAAATCTTCAGTGTATTTTTGTTTATTCATCTGTTTATTTTGCAATGCTGGGGAGGGAACCCAGGGCCTGTGCATTCTAGGCACATGCTCTGCCACTGAGCTACACCTCCAGCCTGTAACCTTTTATTTCAGCCCAAGATACAGATCCTGTTTGTGAGAGTGGATGTTTTCCATTCCCACAATTTCATGTCATTGGACAAAATGAATTCATTAGTACTTCCTAGTTTTTTGTTTGTTTGTTTGTTTGTATTTGTTTTTCCAGGAACACAGTCTTCTGTCTTCTGATATCTGGTCACACCAGGAACATTATAAAATCAGATTGATTCCTTCTCATGCTAAATCATCTTTAAACAAAAGAAACCTCAGAGGTAGATGTGAATACATGGATTGTAGCAATGTCATTAGGCTCATGTTGGGGAACTAGAACTCAGAAACCCACCCAAAGACCCGTCTTGTCTTAATAATATTCCTATTCCAGCTAAGTAAATACAGTTGCAAAACCTAACCAGGGGAATCCACTTTCCGTTTTGATTATCCCTCACACAGAGCCCTGGATGGATTCTCTGTTTTCTCCAGTCAGAAGTTCAGTGCAGAGAGCTACAGAAAATCCTGTCTGTAGTTTGAACTCAGCGTTGGTTCTACTTTCCAGCAATTCGGTTCCTTTCTTGAAGTTAGTCATTTACGGTGCTTTGTGCTTGGACTGTGCCGATGGCTGTACTAGCCTGGGCTCATTTTCGTGCCAGGAAGTGGCTCAGTCTCCTCCCTGCATCCCTTCTGAACATTGATCTCTTCGGTGTATCCTGTCAATGGCCAGATGTTGCCATTGAGAGGTCCTTTTCCCCCAAGGCCACAGAAACTTGTGCGCTTGCTGCTGCCTTTCTCCCCATAGTGTCTGTATTTTGTTTGAATCGTGCTGTCAGAATGCATGAATAGATTACAAGGCTTGAGGCTGGACCGTGTTTCTGTATGAACTATGGGCGTGAAACTGATGCTCCAATGATCATTAGAAACAATAGATGCAGCCAGGAGGGAACAGTCATCTTGCCAAACTTACCCAGTTCGTTTTAAATGCCGTGCCTTTGTCCAGAGGTTCACTAGCCTTGAACTCAGTTTGATTTCTACATTAGCCTGTCACAGCAACAGATGATATGTTCACTGATATGACAAGGACTTCCTGGGCCAGCAGGGACTGTGGGGCTTTGATGAGACAATCAAGCCACGTGCTTCCAGGACCAGTCTGCCTGTCCTGCTGCTGTGTTCTTAGCAGCCTGGGGTGCTGCCTCTGTTTGACTTTACTCCCAGAGGATTATGGGAATTTCCTGGGTCATTTAACTTGTAAAATCGTTTATTACAATTTTAAGTTTCTTAAGTCCATCCATAGGCAAATAGATAAATAAATGTCAGTCATACAAGGAGCAATAAAGAGGAACAGGCAGCCTATATGCATAACAATGTGGATGGATCTCATAGACTTTCTACCAAGTGAAAGAAGCTGCATACCAGAACTAGATGATTCCATCTATACAAAGTTCTAGAACAGGTGAAAACATTCCGCGGTGAAAACTAATCTATTGGGGGAGGGACTGGTACATGGGAGACTTCTGAAATGATATCTTCTGAATCTTGGTAGGGGTTTGGGTCACACAGGTATGTGCATGTGTCCAAACTCCACAGGTATAGAATGAGCATTTGCTTATTTCATCACAGGCAAATTTTACTTCAAAAGAAGAAAATCCATAAGCCAATACTTAACTCGTTATACCGATGTGTATGTTGAAGTATTTAGGGAGAAGTGTACTGATACTGCAGTATATTTTGGAGCTTACCAGAAATATTGGATTGACGGGTGGATAAATGGAGAAGAATGTAACAGTGATTTTGGTGACGATGTTAATGGTAGAATAGGGTGGTGGGTATATGGATGTTTGCTGTACAAGCCTTTCAACTTTGCTGTATTTGAAAATTTTCAAAACAAGATACTGGGAGGAAAAGATTGGTAAGGCATGGTGGGGATGAGCTGGATTTGGGAGAAATCTCATGCTGTCTGTCCTTGGAGACATAATCACTAAGTTATGTTTAGAGATGATTAGAAGCCTTCTGGGGATTTAATGGAACAAGTGATGTCATCAAAAAATCCCCATGGGATCTGGGTTTGGGGGCATTAACTTCTGTAGAGCATGCTCTGGGGCCACATTGGCACCTGAAAGGATTATGTGGCTCCATGAGGCCCTCACTTCTAGCTCTCTGGCAGAGAGTTTTAGCCCCTGGAGGTAGCTTCCCAGGAAATGCAATTGAACAGAGTCCTGCAGTTGAAGGACCTTCCTGTTGAGGAGAGATAAGCCTGCTGCAGATACCCCTGGCACGCCAATGGGAGTTTGGGTTGCTTGCCTGCTAATTATCGTCTCCTTCTTGCTCTGCAGTATTTTTTTTTTCTGGCTTCAGAATTTGAATTATTGACTTTCTGTAGACTTCTCAGCCTCTTTTGATTTGTTGAGATCGAAGGGCAGGACCAGTAGCCATTCTGTACAGATTTCTAATGGGTGGGCATCCTCAGTTGGAATCCTGCCACTATATTCCTCAGGGTCCACCCTAGATCAGATGCAGCCAAGACACAGCAATCAGACTCCTTGTAGGAGAACCTCAGCCCAGGAGGGTCTGCTGGTAAATTTAGGGCATGCTCCAGAAGTGGGGGTGGGGAGAAAGGAGAATAATGAAAGCATTATTCTAAGAAGCTGCTTTTATTTATAGATTCTCCTAATTCTATTAAAATGAATGCCGGAGGGATATAAAACTTGGAACACATAATACATAATAGAAATGAAAGGACGTTAGACTAAACTAAGGAACAGTGGTGAAATGAGAAGAGAGTCTTAGTACCAAGGGGAAGATGTGACATTTTTCTGAAATAAAATTATCTTAGAGCACATTGTATGGGGAAAGTGAATTAAAATAAGGACTTGGTCAGGAGAAAACTTGGAAGGAAACATAAAATATTTCGTAATGAAAAGGAGAAAGTGTTAAGCTGACTCCAGGGGAAAACAAATACGGAGATTACACTAATTACATTATAAAGACAAATAAAATGCCATTGTTGTAAAAGGAAATAAAACTAATTAAATATTTAATGTGCTTTAAGAGACACTGGCAAAATAAAATGTATTAAATATGATAAAATATGTAAATAACCACAATTTGCTCACTTTGTTCCAGTAGCTAGTATAGCGCCTCCCCTCCTGCATATGAAATGAGGGATTTTTGATTCCTGATATAGGACATTGTGGGGATATGATACAAAATGAGTCTTCGCTAACATTAGAAAAGCTTGAATCAAACAAGTGCTTTTAAATGAATGAACTGGTGGATGAATGAGGATTCCTTAAATTAGGAGCTTAAAGCCACACACTCAATGGGGAAAGCAACAGAACTACCTTCTAAGATGAAAGTCTCATGAATGAAGGCATGGACATTGTGCTTCTCTTTACTGCCAGTAACTTCAGCTCCCTGTGCCTTAGCATTTTCTTTTTAAAAATGGAAGTTCGTAGCACCTCCAACAACCAAAGGTTTGAAATAGTGCCAGCCTTAACGACATGGTCATCATCATCATCACCATGATGATTATTATTAACACTAAGAAAGAGGGAGATACTCGTCCTCCCAAGTCAGGCTTTGGGATCACACCAGGAGGGAGTTACTTTTAAAAGCAGGAATTCAAAGCTAGTGCAAGGTGTTATGGAGAAGCGTTTGGATACACTGTCTCTTTTACTTTTGGTCTTTTGGGGAAAGGTGTAGCTGTTGAAAAGTTTAGGATAGGTGGGGGCAGAAAACTGAAGCCAGACTAAGAAGGAACCTGTGGGTCATGAGGGGAACCTCTCCCACCTGCAGTGCTTAATCACTGGCTCCCAGCTAGGAGCCTGGTTGTAGCCACTCTGTTTAGCAGCACACAAAATGCTCCTTCTCAGCCGTTTGGCTGCCTGGCATGTTCAGCAGAGCTCATGCCCACCATTCCTGATGCCAAAGAGGTCCCTTGTACTTGAAATTAATTAAGGATACTCTCTTAAAGATAAGAAAAAATAAAACCTTAGGTCTTGTCAGTTGGCCTATGTTGGTATTTCAGAGCTAACAGAGCAGCTTGTGAAAAATGGTCTATGGCATGCAGACCTAGTCAGGGTTTATAGCCACTGTCTGCAAATGTCCATTTGCCTCTTGATTTCAAATGTTTACTTTTTTTTTTTCCTTTTTATTCCTATGACAGCAGTGTACTTGCAGGTGCTAATTTTTTTTTTTTTTATCCTTCCCCAAATTTTCTTGCTCTGGGCAAGAAATATGGATTGCACAGAACACTGGTTGTCTTAATCAAATGAGCATTAATTCTAAAGAGACTCCAGAAATGGGAAAGCAAAGCAAAAGGTGGAATGTTTTTCTCCTTCTGCTCTAACCATAACAGCCAAATTTATCCTATCATGTATACAGACAGGTGTGTTTTTTCATTTTATAGGACTAATTTGATTTTGTGCCTCTTGCAAACAAAGCCAAAACATAAAACAGAAGATTTAGATCTAATCCTAGAGCTATTGCCTACACATTGATCAACATCCCTGGATGTCAGATCATTCATCCATAAAATGATTGCAAATATCATGGCAAAATGGAGTTCTGCAGCTGGCTATTGTGAGGAGTACAGGGTAAATGGTTACCTCTGTGAAAGGGACACTTGTTATTAGTATGGATATGAAGTTGGTCCCCTTAACTGATGGCCTCACTCTGTGATAACCCTGGGGAGAGTCATGCCTTCCCACAAAGACACCTAACACCACTCCATATTGTGACCACTGGCTCAGGGCCAAGGAGGATGACTGCCCAACCTTATTTATTAACACCTACCATGTTCTCCTCCCCTACATTTTTCCTGGTTGGTTGCATTTGGATTTGGAGGAGCCATAGACTTACATGTTTGTGGAGTCCTAGAGTCATAGCTCACTGTCTAACACAAAAGCTGAAGTTTGAAGTGATCAAATTGCTGCAGTTTAGTTTAACCAACTAAAAGATCCCCTCCCAAAGTAGATAGTTTGCATTATACTGGGGGAGATAATACACCCTGTGCATATGCCACCTGTGACCAATTTCAGAGCATTGTCAAAAGCTAGGAATGCATTCATAAGATAGTGGCTTAGAGAAAGTGGAACTTATCTTTTTTTTTATTTTCACTCAGCAAGTTTGGATGTGCCCATCCAGGGTTGGTGCTAGGCATTGTGTTGTCACTTTTTACCACTCTGGCATTCTCAGCAGGGAGGTCTTGTGGCCATTGCCTTATGGCTGCATAGTAGCTAGTGCGCTTGTAGGTCTCATGTCCAAGTGCTAGGCAGGAGGCAGGACTAGAAGCAAAAGGTGGAAGAATGAAAGCTTTTTCCTTTTTTTTTTTTTTTTTAATTTTTTTTTAGTTGTAGATGGACACAATATCTTTATTTATTTTTATGTGGTGCTGAGGTTCGAACCCAGTGCCTCACACATGCGAGGCAAGCACTCTACCACTGAGCCACAATCCCAGCCCCAGCTTTTTCCTTTTCATTAATGAAAGGTCATCCTTCCCAGGGACTTTTGCCAACATCTCAGAATAGAATTATGTCACATGGCCATGCTAGCTGCAAGGGAATCTGAAATTCAAGATTTTTGCATTTGGCAGCCTCTATAGAAGAGGCAGGCAAAGGAGAAAGGGTTGGAAATAGAGTTAGGATGGGGCAGTCAATGGTGTCTTCCACACATCACAAGGACTGTAGTATACTTCCACTATCTTAATGAATGATTGAGAGGAAAGGAAGGGAAAGGCCCATGTTATTCTAAGGGAAGAACTACCTCTTTATGTTCCTCATATTAAGCTGCAATTCAGTGAGGGGCAGGTTCTTGTCTAAGTGCCTAGATGGGCTAGCTGGTCTCAAGGACTTGCTTTCTAGTCAGGTGCCTGCATCAATGATCACATCACCAGTAGAATGGGGCAAATTGTCTAAGTGAGGCACAAGTGACCCTGGACAGGACTGGACAGTCGGGGATCCCTTCCATCAAAGAAAATCAGAATGATGGTGAGGCTGACTACAGTGGTAATGTCAAGTGTGGTAAATTCTCACGGGGCAAGGAACTGCCCTAAGGGCTTCACTTCATTTACTCCCTACAGCTACTTCACAGAGTAGACCTTTCTCCCTGTTTCCGTGTACAGACAAGGAAACTGAGGTGCAGAGAAGTTAAGTGACTTATCCCAATTAGAAATGGCAGAGCCAGAACCAACACCAGTTATTTCTCCCTTATCTTTAAAGCATGCTACTTGATACATAGAAAATATTCCGCATAATTTTTGTTAGTTATAAAAAGTTTAATCAAGCCTGTGAAGCCACAGGATTATTACCAATATGACTTACACATTCCTCTTCTGCCCTACCACCTGCCACCACACCTCTAGCCCTGCAGGCAACTGCTGCGTGGTGCGTGTATCTCGGGTGTAGATATGCTTGGTCAGTGTATCACTTTTTTTTTGCTTTTGAGCTCTGCAAGAAATTCTGTGTAGTGTTCTGGGGCTTGCTTTTGTTTGTTGGTTCTTCCTCATAGCTTCACGTTTCTAAGCTCGGCATATTGCAGCCCCAGCCCCAGCCCCAGTTTAGCATTGGGTCCTCTACTTTGATTGTTCCACAGAGTACACAACAGATCGCGTTGTATCCGTCGGTCCTCCTAGCAGTTAATGTTTGTGATTTTTTTTTTTATTAAGAACATTGTTGCCAAGAGGAACCATGTATTTAACCTCTGGTGCACACATACCAGTTTCTCTTGAATATGTGCCTAGAATTGGAAAGACTGCTTTATGTATGCTAGGTATAAATCCTTTGTCAGTTACAAGTGTGGGAAATAGTGTTTCTAGATTTGGGATTTTTTTTAACCTGTATGGGTGTCTTCTGATTAAAATGGAGAAATAGCTTTGATACAATTGTATGTATCAATCCTCTCTCTCTCTCTCTCTCTGTGTGTGTGTGTGTGTTTGTGCTGGGGATCAAACTCAGAGCCTCACACATGGTAAGCAAGAGCTCTACCGCTGAGCTACATTTCCAGCCTCTTATCTTGAATAGTTTAATTAAGGTATTCACGTACCACATGATTGACCTATTTTGGGGAAGGGTACCAAGGATTGAACCACTGAGCCACATCCTCAGCCCTATTTTGTATTTTATTTAGAGGTAGGGGCTCACTGAGTTGCTTAGTGCCTTGCTGTTGCTGAGGCTGGCTCTGAACTGGAGATCCTCCTGCTTCAGCCTCCTGAGCCTCTGGGATTTCAGGCATGCACCACTGTGCCTGGCTATGATTCACCTATTTAAAGTGTACAGTTCAGTGGGTTTTAGCATATTCAGAGTTGTGCAAGCATCACTACAGTTAATTCTGAGACATTTTTTATCACCCCTTACCCATTAGCAGTCTCTCCACTCTGTTCTACTCCCCAGCCCCTGGCAAGGGCTAACCTACAGTCTCCATGGACATTTCATGTAATGAACTCATGTAATATGTGGTCTTTTGTGTCTAGCTTCTTTCACTTGCCTTGTTTTCAAGGTTCATCTAAGTTGTAACATTTATCAGTACTTTATTCTTATTGTCAAATAATATTCGTTTATGAATATGCTAATATAGAATAATTTATTTGTCCATTTATCAATCAATTTACATTTAGGTTTCCATGTTTTGGGGTTATTATGAATAATGTGACTGTGAACATTGGGGTACAAGATTTTATACCCCAATATATGGACATACGTTTTTATTTCTCTAGGGATCACACCTAGGGGTGCAATTGCTGAGTCATGTGGTAACACTGTGTTTACATTTTGAGAACCTGTCAGGCTGTTTCACAAGGTGGATCCATTTTACATTCTCACCAGCAGTGTATGATCTCATTTCTCCATATCTTCATTAAGCTTTGTTATTTCCTGATTTTTTTAAATTGTTCCCATCCCAGTGCATGTGAAGTGGTAGCTCAGTGTGGTTTAGGCTCATAGTGCCTTGATGGCTGATTATGTTGAGCAACTTTTCATGTGCTTATAAACCATTTGTAAATCCTTTTTTAGAGAAATGTCTATTCAGATCCTTTGCTCATTTTTAATTGGTTTATGTGTCCTTTATTGTTGTATATGCTAGATGGGAGTCTTTTATCAGACGTACGATTTGCAAATACTTTGACCTATTTACTGGCTTGTGTTTTTCATGTTTTTGAGGTTTTATAGCAAAGAAGTTTTCGGTTTCTAAAAATCTACTCTAATACTCTGTTATTCCATTAATATATTTAGACCATTCACATGTGAAGTAATTGCTGGTATCGCTGGGTTAATCAATATCTACGTGTTTACAGCTGTTTTGTTGCAATTTTCTTTGTCCTCTCCCCCATCTTTTTCTGCCTTCTCTTGTTTTAATTGAAATGATTCCGTTTTATCTTCTTGCTTTAGCATATCAATTATACTTCTTTTTAAAAAATTTCCATGGTTTCCTTAGAGTTTACAATATCCACTTTTAACTAATTTAAGTCCTCTTTCCAATAACACTATGCTGTTTCACCTGTGTAGTCCAGGAGCCTGTGACAAAGTGTTCCCAGTTCCTCTTCCTCTTCTGCCCTGTCCCTGATGATACCTGTCTTCTCTCATGGATAGTGCATCCTCTGTTCTTGTTTAATAAATACTTCCTGCTCCAAGGTCAGAAAGATCCCCTTTAGTATCAGCCGGTGGCTCAGGAGGCAACACATGGCACCTGGGGCCTCCTTTTATCATGGCCCTCATCCCATGGGTCTGGAGACCATGTGGAAACTCAGCCATTCCCTGGTGTCTGCTTACACTCCACTCATTGTAGCCGGGGAAACAACTCCAGCAGTATCCTGCAGTTGCGCTGGATGCCTTCAGATACATCTGTCTTCGTGGGAGAGTAAGAGGAGGGTTTACATCAGTACCAGGCCCTGTGGGTCACGCTGGCATGTCAGGGTTGTGGGATCAGTGCATATTCAGAGCTCCTATCTAGCAGCTACTGAAAGGTCTGGGTGTCCCTCTTCCCCACGGCAAATCACCTGAGAAGCAGTTGCAGGAATCTGGGGAGGATGTGAGGAAAGGCTCTTTGTACAACCTTGTGACCCCCTGTGGGGCCCCTCCTTAAAGAAACCCAGCCTACTTGTCATTCATTCCTGGCCTTAGGGTCTGGGGGCTGCTTAGGTATTGTGAATCCCCACTGCAGGCTGCCCAGCAAGGTAAGTTGTTTGCTGCTTCTGTGTGTCTTTTAAATCTCCAATCCTCTCCCCAGGTCCTGCCAGTGAAGTACGGAGAGTATCACAGCAGCCCCTTGCCTAGAGTAGCCATTCAGGTATGCCTGCCATCCTGTGCCGCCTCCTCTCAAGATCCCACTGTTCCCATGGAGAGCAGGGGACCAGATGTCATTGGAGCATCCCTTGGTCATCTGCAAGACAGAAAAGATGGCTTGCCAGCAGTTCTTTTGGAGGTTGTTGACCCTTACCCAGGGGATTTTCCTGGCCCCTTCCCCAAAGAGTATTGGTACCTTAGCAGATAGATGTCACATAATCCCTTCAATATTCCCATTTCCCTGAGTTCCTACCAGGCAAGCAGCAGCAGCATTTGGGACTTAATTAGAAATGTAAATTCTTGGGTTTCACTGCAGGCCTACTGGATCAGAAACTCGGAATGGGCCAGAGCTGTCCAGGGAGTTGGGACCCATGGCAGCAGAGGATGTCAGAGAGTTCTTTTCTATCAACCTCATCCGCTACTGGTGTTTGTTCATTCTAGACTTTGGTTAGCCAATTTTGTAGCCTATACAGATCTTTTATACACATTAAATAACGAGATTGTAAGGAAAGTACCCACATCCCCACATTCGGCTATACCTAACCTATTTCTATTTTGTCTCCCTGGCTCTCATTTATATAGTCCACCTGACACACCTTCCAGGTTCCTGCACTATCCTTCTCCAAATGCAGCTCCTGTACCTCTGAGATCTGATCTTTATATGGGCTTAGGTAGTGGTGGTAGGGGTGGTCCTGAGGGAAAGCGTTCCAGCTTGTGAGAGAATGACCTCAGAAGCAGGACAGCTTTTTGCAAAGGAGGCTGTTTTTGCACCCATGGAAGGTAAGAGGGTTGTCTCTGCAGATAAGACAGTCAAAGTTTGCTGCCATAGCCAGTGTCTGCTTCACTTCCACTGGCTCCACTTCTTCCCACCCTCCTAACTGTAAGGGGCCTAGAAGTGCTGAGCATCTTAATGGCTCTTTGACTCTGGGACCTTAAAAAATCACACCCTGGGGTTACCATTGGGCCTCTGGTTCTCCTTGCACATTCTTAGTTGAATGTTCATAGCTTTTAATTTCTGTTTTCCCTATATATGCTTTTTAGGACCCTAAGAAGAATCTGCCTGACCTTACAACCTTTGCAGTCACTATTCTCCAGTGCTTCCCCCTCCCTCTGCCCTTCATCCTGTGTGACCACCAGACTCATTGTGTGTAATCCTAAATGCTGTGGATTTACATATTTGGCTCTGTGGTGGCCTTTATTCACACATGCATCACACATACACACATGTGTGCACATGACCCCAGGGCTCCTGGAGTCTGTGAATACCAGTATGAGGACCTAATTTAGTGTTGAGCACTTCCAGCAACAATTATTTCATCAGTCAAGGTCTTAGAAAGGAAGATAAGTTACTTTAAGTAAGGTTAATAGACCTTTTCTAAAGATGTGAGCAGAGTTCAGAAGAACCACCAGGGACTATTAATAGCACAGTTGTTTCCAGCCCTTGGGTCCAAGGGAAAACGAATAGGAATGTTGATGGGACCTGGAAAGAGAGATTGTGTTGACCAGGAACCTTGAGAAGGGCTGTCCTCAGAGCCAGACTTAGTGGTGGAAGCAACCCTGAAGGGAAGGGCCAGGGAGTCAGCAAGCCAACTTCACTCTCCTCCTGCTACCTTTGTCTCTTCCCGGGGTTCTGCATTACCAGGTCCAACCCACAGCCAGAGGGCAGAGGAGCCCAGCTGAGGTAGTTCTTATCCTGGGAAAGAGAGCGAGGGCAGGTGGGGTTGGAGAGTGGATTGGAGGAACAAATAGAAGATAACTGGCCCACTCCCATATGTTCTTCTAAAAGGTTTGCTTTTACTTCTCACACCTAAATACCTAATATAAGTACTTAATGTAGCTCCAATTTGTTTTTGTGTTAGATTTAAAGTAAGGATTTAGTTGTTTCTTTTTTTCCTTATATGAGTAATCACCTTTCCCAGCATCATTAGTTAATTAGTTCCTCCTTTCATTACTGATTTTATGTCATAAAGCAAGTTATGGATTTTCATGGATCTGCCTCTCTTCTGTTCCATGAGTTAAATTTGTCTGTCCCTGACCCAGTGCTTTAGAGTCTTCAGTATTATGGCTTGATATCAGGTAAGGCAAGTCTCAACCACTAAGCCACATCCCCACCCCTTTGTATTTCATTTGGAGATAAGGTCTCTCTAAGTTGCTTAGGGCCTGGCTAGGTTGCTGAGGCTGGCTTTGAACTTGTGATCCTCCTGCCTTGGCCTTCCAAACCCCTGGGTTTACAGGCATGCACCATCACTCCTGGCTCAAGGCAAATCTTGTTTTCTTTTATTGGTGCATTATAGTTGTACATAATGGTGAGATTCACTGTTACACATTTATATATACACGCAATGTGACAATATAATTTGGCCAGTATCATTCTCTAATGTTTTATCTTTCTTTTCCCCTTACTCTTATTCTTTTTCACTAGACTATTTTTGCCTCCTTATTTTCCATATTACTTTTGAATCAATTTGACAAGTTCCACAAAACAAACAAATAGCCTGTCAGGATTTTGACAGAAATATTATTTAATATATAAATCTACTTAATACATTTAACACACATTTATGGTACATCAATTTTCTATCCATGAACATGGTATGTCTTTTATTTTTTAAGTACCCTTTAATTATTAGTAAAATTTAATAATTTTCTATATGCAAGACTTATACATCTTTTGCTAAATATACAGGTGCCTTAAGTTTCCTAACAGTTGTTACTAGTACAAGGAAAGGCAATTGATTTTTAAAAAATATTGATTTCCTATCCAGTCTCAATGCTATAAACTCCCTTATTTTTTTTCAAATAATTTGTCTATAGTTTTCCTATGTGATTATAGGAAACCATGGATTTGTTATGATTTCTTACGTAGATAGTTATATCGTTTGCAAATAATTTTAATTTGTTTTTCCTTATTAGTCTTTAAGCTGTTTATTTATAGTATCTGGTACTGGCTTGGACCTACTATAATGATGAAAAAAAGCATTGATTATGGGCATTATTACTTTGTTCTTGATTTTAAAGGGGGATGCTTTCATTATATCCACATAAAGATCAGTATTTGTTGTTTTGTGGATTACTTATGAACAGTTTAAGGAACTTCTTTTATTTTTCTAACTTGCTAAGAATTTTCAATCACATGAGTTGTGAACTTTGCAAATACTTTTCCTGTGTCTCCTTTAATCTGTTGACAAAATGGACCTTGTGGTGTTAAATAACCTTTAACTTCCAGAATAAACCCACCTTGGACATGGTGAAATATCCTTTCTAGTCATTGCTGATGATGGTTTCCTAATAGTCTATTTAGGTATTCATCTTCTATATTCATAGCGAAAATAGACCCATAATTTTCCCCTCTTATACTGTGCTTGTCTGGTTTTAATGTTATTCTGGCCTCATCAAATTCTACCCTCTGGAAGAATTTGTGCAAGAATAGGATGATCTACTTGAAATTTTAGTAGAGCTCACCTGTAAAAATGTCTGGGCCTGTTTTGTATGAGAGAGATCGATGTCTAACTATCAATGTCAGTTGCTTTAGTGGAAAATATGACTAGTCCTCTAAGTATTTATTTAGTTAGCTTTCATAAGTTATAATTTTCTAGGCATTTGTTCATGTTTTCTAAGTTTTTAAATTTATTAACTTAACATCATTGAGAGTGGTTCCTTATTATCTTTTGAATTCCTGCTTTATCTGTGGCTGTATCTCTCTTTTCATTTATATTACTTCTCTGTGCTTCCTCTCAGTTTTTCTTTATCAATACTGTTGTAGATTTGTCTTTTTGGCTGGATTTTTAAAGAACTACTTTCAGCTTTTTCAATTTTCTCTACTGTGAATTGATTTTCTGTTTTATAGAGTACTGCTCCTAACTTTAACTCCTTTCTTCTCTATTTTCCCAAACTTTTTAGTTGGGTATTTAATCTCATGAGCTTTCAGCATCTCTCTTGCTAATGTAAAAATCATGCATTGTACTTCCAGTGTCATGTTCACTAATGCTTATGAGTTGTCTGAGGTAGTATTTTCATTATCATTACATTCTAAATATTTTTAAGTCTCCATTTTGATGCTTTCTTTGACCCAGATGTTATATAAATGTGTATCTGTTAATTTTAAAACATGTAGGGATTTCTAATCTTTCTTTGTGTTGTTGACATCTGACTTAATTGCATTGTGATCAGAGACCATGCTGTCCTGGAAATTAGTTCTTTAACATTAGGGGAATTTTCTTTAAGTCCTACTACTGGATAAGTCTTTGAAAACATTCTGTGCCCCTACAGAAAAGGTTGTTCACCTTTTCTGTTGTGTGGTGCAGAGTTAAGTCTGCCAGAACATACCTCTTGGCAGAGTGACCATTTCCACCTCCAGTGACTTTTGTCCTCTGTCTTTGAGGAACAGATCCATGTTTTTTGTCCTCCAGCACAGGAGGAGCAGGTGTTTGGACTGACCTTGATGAATGAGGAGGATCTGGCCTGGTGGAGATTGGGGAAGGCCTGGGTAGAGGGAACAACCTAAATACTGTTCAGGGAAGACCAGGGGAAGGACTAGAGAGAAAAGGACAATTGGGGTCAATACTAGAGGTCTTGGGAAAAGACCTTTTTTAAGAGGAGTGTCAGGAAAGAGTTGTCTTAGGGGAGAAGACAGAGGAGAAATGTCAGTAAAGAGGATACCCAGGCAGTTGGAACTGGGTGGGCCTGGACTGAGGGAGAGGGTGTGCATTGGTCACTGAGAAGGAGGCCTGTGTGATGGTGACAGTGTGACTGTATGGTGAGGATGTAGGGATTGGGAAAGTTCGGATGGCAGAGGGAGGAGTGTAGGCCATCTAGGGTTCTAAGCTGAATGGGGTTGACACAGCCCAGAGGGCCCAGGCTGGGTTGGAGAATCAGGCGGGAGCAGAATAGGCCAAGACCCAGAGTAATCAATGTTGCAGTGAGTTGTGGTGAGGAAGGGGCTTTGGTGTGGGGGCCTGGCTGGGACTGTGTTCACAGGTGTTGGAATGGAACAGTCAGGAAGAGATTCAGAGCATTAGTAGGGTCATTTACCTTGGTGTTGAAGTTCAGAGCCATGTCAGAAAGGTGATGGAGCAGAGCGAGCCCGTCAGCAATGGTGGACAGTGTGGCGGGGTGAGCATGAAAGTGAGTGGCAGTGAGGGACTGTGAAGACTTAGGAAGAGGAGCTGCACAGGAGCTGTGATAACCCGGAGGCCTCCTGATTCAGTGGTCCATGGCCACAGAATTTATTGCCCAAACCAGGACATTTCTAAGGGCCATAAACACCTAAATAGGAACAACAGGACTGAATAAGCCAAGACATAACACTTTTACTTAGGAGGATTATCAGGCAAGCAGGGACTTTCAGCTAAGCCAAGAGTACACAAGGAATGAACAAAGAGGTAGACCAGTCTTTTATTTGTCAGTTTATGTATTTTTTCAAATAATAGAGATCCTCAAGTGCTCAGTGGGTATAGCACCGTGAGGTTGGGGGAGGAGAGGTGGCCCAGAGAGGTTTAGTGCATGAAATGAGTCAGGAACAGTTGGCACCTGTGTCTGGGACATATTGTGGGTGTTGGATGGGGGAGGCTGGGCTGTCATATTGGCAGGACAGTGGAGATGATGAACCAGATGAAGCAGGAGGTGTGAGGAGCTGACCAGTCTAGGGGTTCCCCGGCATGGCTTGCTGCTGTGGCTTAGAGTCCATTCCAGACTGGCAGCACCAGATCCTTTGGGAGCAGGACAGCCTATCAGACAATTTGTGTTTTCATTTCCTCTTCTGATCTCGCTTGGCTGAGAGAAGCCAGGCTCACAGCTATCATCTCGGAGTACGTGGTGTGCAGAACCACAGTTACGCAACTGTTGGTAGTAAACCTCTAGGCACATAAAGCCTTGGCGGGGGAAGCTGAGGTGGGCATGTTGGGGTAACCAAATGGAACGGAAGGCAATTTGTTTATTTCCAAGTGAGGCAGATGTAGGGGAATTATGTAGAAGTTGACAGAGATTGACTCAGAGCTGCTAAATTTAGCCTAGACTCGGGAAAAAAAGAGGTTACAGAGTGGTGTACTGAGTAATTAGACCCATCATGGAGAACCTGAGTGATATTTGACAAAGTTTGTGTCTGTGGATGTCACTAGGGAGAAATACAACAGAATGAAAGTCTCTAAAAGGAGCCAATCTACAAAGAACTCTGGAGCCTTTGGCACTGTGAGACACACTCTGGGATGCTGTGGGAGACTCCAAGAGGGATACACGCTCGTGAAAGACAGAGCAGGGTACAGTCCTTACAGATGGAAAATGATATCTGAGTATGTGAGCAAACACAGCCAAGACCTGCTCAGATCTATACTGAGGGCTCTCCTGGTGGCTCAGGGACTATGTATCACCTGGCTGGCTTCTTTCGGACTTTGGGGCTTGTGCCCCAGGTCAAAGTCATGCGGAAAACACTTTCAATATGTTGATTTCCTGCTGCAGAGACTCCAACACACACAGGGGGCAAAATGACAACACAGCACTGGAGTTGAGTTTGATGATAGCCATTCCTGTCTCCACAACCTGTGCCCACTCACCCAGAGCTGAGTGAATGTGAGGGTCATTCTCTAAGAGAAGGCACGTGGCAGCCACATCAGGTCTTCACTGTGTGACGCCTGATAATTCCATGTGGAGAATAGCCACTAAGTCACCTAAGAGCAGGGTGTGTGGGGCCACTGCATTACGAGTCACAGAAAGCACTGCTGAACCGAGCCCCACCTAAGGAGGAGGTGTATCAAGGGCACCAATCTGTGAGGGTATTTGGAGACACTAGCTGTCAGCTATAGCAGGTGGTGAGCATACATCAGATAGGATTTCACCAAACCGGACGAGCCTCTCCCTCATTCCAAGTGAATTTGTCTTTACAGACTTGTGAACATAAGAGATGACATACGGCATGAATTTGTTTTACAGAATCAGAATTCTAGGACTTAAAAAACATTTCAGCCCGCTGTCAGACATATATATTGCAGACTCATAAGGATTTTTAAAAATAAATGGATAGGAAATAAGTTCATTTCAGGGAACTGGAAAATCCACTGGATTGCTAGACATGGGAGATACCACTCACCTGGGAGGTGGTGATCGGGGCTGCCTGTGTGCCATATGTCACCCCAGCTACTCCTCTGCTCCCACTGCCCTCCAGGTGCAGGCCTGACCAGCTGAGTGGTGGTGTTTACTTTGGCCTTTTCTTGGCTCTGTCTAGGTGGGGTCCCTTACAGGGACCACTGAAAGGAAGTATAGCCATCCATTGGTATCTATAGAGATTTGGTTCTAAGACCCCTCATAAATACTCAAATCCACAGATGTTAAGTCCATTATTTTTTTTAAAAATGTGTTTGCCTCGAATCTATACACATCCTACTGTGTAGTTTAAGTCATCTCTAGATTACTTACAATCCTTAATCAAATGTAAATGTTATATAGATAGTTGTTACATTGTATTATTTAGGGAATAACAAGGAAAAAAGTCTGCATGTTTAGTACAGAACCTTACCACATAGCAAACACCTCGGCAACAACGTGACATTGTTTCTTCTGTATATTTTCATTGAGTACTTGCTTGAATCTACAGATGTGGAACCTATAGATATAGAGAGTCAACTGTATACTTTTTTAAAAAAATTAAAATCCAAGGGCAAAAGGGATTTATCATCTAACTTTGCAACTAACTTGCTGATGATCCATTTTTTCCCCCCACAAAGTGAAATGTGCCCTTGATCCTTTCTTTAAGAAATAATATGAAAAAAGCTGCCTGTCTGGCAGCCTGCTGTGTACCAGGCCCCAAAAAAGCATTTCATACATGTGGTTCCTCATTTATCCCTCCAGCAGTACTGGGTGGGGGACAGTAGTATCCTCATTGTATGGAAAGGAAAATGAAGATAGAGAAATAAGAAAGTTACAGTTTCTTTTCAGTTAATCAGAGCTGAGATTCAGGTGTGAGCAGCCTGGGCCCAAGCCCTAGGTCTCAGCTGCTGAATAGGGTCCCCTTGGAGTGTCCCCTGCCAGGCAATGACTGGGATCCCTTCATTGCTACCTCTCTGCTTCTTCCCATCCTCACCTCCCTCTCTCCAGCCCCATCTTCCTCTGAAAGATCAGTAGAAAAGTCATTCTCTCCATGGAGCCTGTAAGAAAGTGGATCCCTGTTTTCATCTTAGGAGGCGTTTTAGCAGATTGTTGTGCTTAGTTGTGCCCTTTGAGTGCTAGGTGGGCACCATGGCTTGTGCCCCGCCTTATCTCACTCTATGGAACTCTGTCAGCCTCTCCCTGGAGTTAGGCCTGGGGCACAGGGGACCTCTGGTGCCTTGTTCAATTACCTACTCAAATGCTGTGGAGAAAATGAATGAGGGAGTGTTCAAGTGCCTGCAGAGACCTGGTGGCTTAAGAAGATGAAGACATGGATCCAAGAAGGAAGAGGAAGAAATGGTCAGTGTGGCCCAGCAATTAGGATGGGCCTTGCTATCAATAAACACTCAAGAAGGAGACTACAGAAGACTGCGGTAGGTCTTCTTAGGTCCCATTTTATAGGAAGCTGTTTTGTGCATTGTCTCTGAATCATTAATGGAGGAGAAAGAGCAAAGAGAGAATAGGAAAATCTGGTTTCTCCTGTTCTTTCAAGTGATTACTTCTCATCTGTAAATTAGTGCTTCTGAAGTTTTACTTTGAATATGAAAGTCCTGCCAAAATCATTTACTGAAAATTTCTATAAGCCACAAACATTAGTGTGAAAGGGATGGGGAGAGAAGCTGATGCTGCTTCTCCCTTGACAGAATAGAAACTGAGGCTTCAAGGGTGCAGAGACAGCTGGACTTTGTCCCCTGACTCCTTTGCACATCAAGGAGTCCCAAGTGCCATTTTAAAAGGGCTAACATGGGAAAACAATTGCACTAAGTCCTATTTTTATGGACAAACCTAGATATGCTTGAAACCAGGAGTGGGTATCCCTCAAGTTGTCTTTCTATTTTTATTTTTGTTGTACTGGGATTAAACCTCAGGACCTCGTGTATGCTAGTCAAGCACTGTAGCACAGAGCCACACTGCCTGCCTGCCTGCCTGCCTACTTGCCTTCCTGTGTGGTACTGGGGATTGAGCCCAAGGTACCGTATCATTGAGTTACATTATTTTTATTTTGAGACATTTTTTATGTTTATTTTATTTTATTTTTACTAAGTTGCCCAGGCTAGCCTCAAACTTACCATCCTTCCACCTCAGCCTCTGGAATCACTGGGTTTGCAGACGTCAGAGTGCCACCTCGCCCTGCTCATGTTAATTTTTGGTGAAATTGTGACAGCTGCTTGTCAGTAACTTCTTCATTTTTTTTAATATACTTTTTAAAATATTTATTTTTTAGTTGTAAATAGACAGAATATCTTTATTTTATTTTTATGTGGTGCTGAGGATCAAACCCAGTGCCTTACGCGTGCTAGGCAGGCACTCTACCACTGAGCCATAACCCCAGCCCAGCTTCTTCATTTTTAATCACTGGCACAGGGATGAGTGTTTAATCACGGACACAGAATGACAGTGCATCTCTATGTGTGTTTTTAATTGGCATTATTGAGTTTAGCCATTGATTTGATAAATTAAAGTTTTCCATATTTTCATGAACTTTGACCTGCCTATCTCAGTAGGGCTAGCACTGCAGGCTGGTGCAGGAGCATGGCCCCTGGGCCATCTGGTCAGCAGGCCTCAGGTCATCACTCAGGCTGGAAGGAAGCTGGGCTTGCAGTCCTCCTTGCTGGGCGCCTTATTCTCATTTGGGGGCTGCAGAGTTGTGGTGGGCTCAGGGGATCAGGCCATTTCTGAGAGCATTGCCACCTCCTTGTGTCCTTTTTCCCTTTAAGGGAAGCCATGTGGTAGAGAGGGAGGAAGATGGGAAAGAGCCAAGAGCTGTTAGTAATTACAGCTGGGCAGCACAATTGTGCTCTGCATGCTGTCCCCTGCTCCTTGGCAGTGGCTGTGTCTTCTGCATCATATGTCCCTGGACATTGGAGCCAGGTTCCCAGCATCCTAAGCAACACAGGAGAGAAGTCAATTTTAGGTAAGGTGGGGATAGAACATAGAGTTTCTTTTGGTTTTGTTTTGGGTTTTTAATGATAGTAAATATACATAATGTAAAATTTACCATTTTAACCATTTTTAAGTTTATTAGCTCAGTGGTATTTTAAGTACATCCACATTGTGTAGCCATTACCAGTATAAATCTCCAGGACCTTTTTCATCTTCCTAAACTGAGATTCTGAACCCGTCAAACACTAACTCCCCATTCTGTCTCCCCAAACTCCTGGCAGCTGTCACCCTACAGTCTGTCTCTATGGACTTGATAGGAACCTCATAGGAGTGGAATCATACAAGCATTTGTCCTTTGGGGACTGGCTCTTTTCACTTGGGATGATGCCTTCAAGGTTCATCCACGTTGTAGCATGTGTCAGAATTTCCTTCCTTTTTAAGGCTGAATAATACTCCACTGTATATTGGCATTCCTTTATATATGCCACATTTCATTTATTCACTCAACCATCAATGGACACTTAGTTTGCTTCTACCCATTAGCTATTGTGAATAATGCTGTTGTGAACATGAGTGTGCAAATAAATATCTTTTCCAGCTCCTGCTTTCATTTCTACTGGATATCAGAGAAATTTATTTTGAAAGTGAAAAGTTTTGAAGATTAATTTTCCTAAGATACCTTTTAATTTCCCTTAGGATAACTAATCTCAAGTGAGGGTGTTTTATATATTAAAATTTGAATTTCCAAGACTTTTTTCATAAATATAAAATCTTTTTTTTTAGACTTGCAACCTCTTCCAACATAGTCTTCCTTCGCAAACTACGGGCCAGCGCTGGCCCCTCTTTCTGTTCTGCCTTGCCTTGGTACCAGATCAGTGGAGTTGCCCATTCATGGACTGGACCTCTGAAATTGTGAGCCCAAAATAAACTTTTCTTCCTGAGTTGTTCTTATGGGGCATCTCAATCACTGTGATGGAAAGCTATCTAACACACTTGCTCAGGTGTGCCTTGTGCAGCCACCGGGCCCCAGGCAGTGGACATACTTTACTGCATTCAGGATAGAAATGATGAGAGACAGTTTGCTGAAAGACCATCTGAGCTTGTCCCAGAGCCTCTCTTCCCTGGAAGATTTTCCAAATAGGACTAGACAAAAAGAAAAAAGTGAACAGCATACCCCCTCACAATAGGAAAGTTTGCACCAAATGTCCAGATTCTCATTGCAAGGTCCACACACTTCCAGCAACCTGCAGGCACATTTTAGGCAGAATGCAAAGTAGTGGTAACAATTAAAATGAGTTGCTAATACTAAAAGCTTGAGACAGCTCATATGCAATCTGAATGTCTCCTAGCAACTCAGTTTCCCAGAATCTCCATCGAACTTCTCCCCTTTATGAAGTCCCTGCATGGGGGATCCCAACCAAAGAGAGCAGGGCAGGTAGCAGGGACAAGTGGCATGAACCCATCATCATTACCAAATTAGCAGCAGAGCAGGAAGCTTGGAGAAGGGCTCACTTGCCCTGCCTGCAGCAGAGAGCCCATTCCTGCGTACATGAAGGGCAGGGGCAGGCCTCAGGCAGCATCCCTATCCAGAGGTCACCTGCTGTGGATATAAATCCCATTTTTTTCCTGTGTCTTCTATAACATAATTCCTGGGCCCCATAGGTTCTGTCTTGACAGGAGGAAGGAGCAGTAATGTGATTGTAAGAACCCATCTGTCATTAGCGTAGAGTTAGAAGAAGAAACTCTGAGCAAACAAGTGCAGGAGTTTAACCAATTGAGCTTTGTCTTCTGGACCTTAAGTTCTTTAGCTTCCATTAGGAAAGGGGCTAGGAGGTCTGGATATCTTGTTTTATTGCAATTTTTTTAAAAAATTAATTTTGAAACAGTCACAAGACTTACAGAAAAGTGAACACAAAATATACAACTTTATCTGAGATATTGGCAGGAGTGTTGCTGATCTGGCTCCATCAGCCCTAACATTTTGGTGTTATCATTCACATAAACAAGGGCAGTCTCCACAGAACTCAGAACTGTGGAGCCCATCATGGCAATGAGGGGGTTTTCACTGGTATATTAATACCCTCTGATCCTCACCCCAATTCACTTTCCCAGTTGCTCAGCTGGGTTCCTCACAGGTGTTATTGTTTGGATGTTGAATGTTTCCCAAAGGCTCAGGTGGTAAAGACTTGATCTCCGGGTGGCATTACAGGGAGATGATGGAACCTTCAAGAGGTGAGGATTAGAGGGAGGAGGTGAGGCCATTGGGGGAATGCCCTCAGAAGATTGTGGAACCCTGGCCTCTTCATCTCTCTTGTTTGCTTCCTCGACACCATGAGGTGAGCGGTTTTACTCTCTCCTGTGTTGCCTCACCACAGGCAGCCAGACAAGCTGATCATGGCTAGTGCCTCCTAAAACTGTGAGCCAAGAGAAACCTTTTCTCTTTGTAAGTTAATTTGCTCAGGTATTTTATTAGAGTAACAAAAATTTGACTCACCACTGGGAAGGATTCTGTTCAGAGTCAGGGATTACATTTGGTCAGCAGGTCTTGTTAGTAATTAGACATGAGTGTAAAGGAGGTTTGCATTTGCCTCAGGGACACAGTATAAGAGAACGCTAAAATATTCAGTAATCAAGATAAATAACATTTGGGGGGGGGCACTGAGGATTGAACTCAGGGCACTCGACCACTGAGCCACATCCTCAGCCCTATTTTGTATTTTATGTAGAGACAGGGTCTCACTGAGTTGCTTAGCACCTCGCCATTGCTGAGGGTGGCTTTGAACTCGCAATTCTCCTGTCTCAGCCTCCCTAAGTGCTGGGATTACAGGCTTGAGCCACCGCGCCCGGCTGATAAATAACATTTAATGAAGTATTAAAAACTAAAGTTAATGCATAAAAGTGCACAGTGAACAAAATATCATCAACAAGTCAGTCAGGCTCAATGTGACTGATTTGTCCTTTACCTCTGACTCCCTTGTGACTTTGCATGACACTACTGTTGAGTCTCCTTTGGTCTGGAGCATTCATTCCTCAGTATTTTCTTGATTTTCATGACCTTGACTCTTTACATATTAGGTTTGCTGGAGATCCAATCCAGAGGCTCTCACATGCTTGGCAAGCACTCTTCCTTTAAGCTACACCTCCAGGCAGGTTGTACGTTTGACAGGAATGTCATGGGAGTGGCACTGCATTATCACCATGTCTGACCATGGCTTAGCCTTCTTTCTATTGGTGATATCACAGTGCCACAGACTGGGTAGGTTGTAAAGAGAAGAGGTTTATTTTGGCTCATGGTTATAAGGTCCAAGGTTGAGGGCCAGTTCCTGGTTGGCTTTCTACTGGTAGAGTCCTTAGGTGGTGCAGGGCATCACATGGCAGAAGGCAGGGATAGCATGCTTATGTGTTTCATCCCTCTCCTAAAGCCGACAGATGCAGGCATGGGGGCTCCAGTCTGTTGACCTTATCTAACCCTCATCACCTTCAAACACCCACCTCTAAACACCGTATTTGGATTAAATTTCCACCTTGTTATTACTTCACAAGGGATGTTAAACTCTACCCGGAGTTTCAGAGGGAACAAACCATATCCACACCATAGCCCATGTGGCTCATATTTTAATTTGTCCCATTGCTAGTGATGATAACTTGATTCAGATGATTTGTACCAAAATTTGTACTGTAAAATTTCTCCTTTTGCATTTATAATTAATAAGTATTTTACAGAGTGATACTTTGAAACTATGTGAAGGTCGCTATATATTCCCATAATACTTTGAGTTTATTATTACTTCACTTTTATCTGTAGGTGTTCAGGTTTCCTATTTTGATCAGTGGATTAAAACATACTAGAGTGATTTTCTTATGCCCACTTTGATCAATAGGTTCCCTTCAGTCTATATAGGGAAGAATATATAGGTTTATATATTCTTCTATATCCTTTTGATATGTCTCTAGAGTTTGAGCCTTGCTTTCTGCTAAAATATGATAGTACAGGTTCCTCATGCACTTTCTCTGTGCTAATGCTGAGATCAGCCATGTATCCAAGGAGCCCTGTTCCTTTTAGTATGAAATTGGCATTTAGAAGCCAAAATCCAAGCTATTCATGGGTTTGTTGCTTTAGGGGTTTTGTTGGTCCCATGCCTGCTCAGCAGAGAGTTGGAATTTTGTATCTATATCTATATACACACACATTGTAATAAATAGCTTTCTGTTACTGTGATAAAACACCTGATAGAAAGAGCTTAAAAGGAAGAAATGTTTGTTTTGGTTTATAGTTTTAAGATTTCAGCCCATGGTCAATTGGTCCAATTGCTTTGACTTGTGGGTGAGTAAGAGGCTCATGATGGTGAGAATGCCTAGTGGAATGAAGCTGCTTGCCTCATGGTAATGGGGGAGCAAAAGATAGAGAGGAAGTGGCCAGGACCCTAATATCCTCTTCAAGGAATTTAGGCCCCCCAGTAACCTAGCTTCCTGTCACTAGACTTCACTTTCTGGATGTTTTGCCACGTCTCAGGAGCACCACAGGCTGGGCACTAAGCATGAGATTAATACTGGGACCCTTGGGGGACACTTATCCAAACCAAGCATGCCCACACTTGTATGCTTGTTTATTTCTCTACCTGTGTTGAAACATAGACTCCAATACTGCAGGATATTTCTAGTGTTTCTCTTTCTGTGTATCACTCTCCAATAGTTAGAGATCTAGCTCCCATTGCTCTTAATGCATTGACATATTTGATCAGTTCTCCTGGGGGTAACCCAGCTACGTGTCCTCTGCTGCACCTGCCCTGGTAGGCACCCTCCTCACCTTCTTGGGCTCTCATGCCCAGGTGGGCTGCTCTCTCTCATGGATCCCATTGGGTCCCATCCCTCAGCATGGACACCTTCCTCACCTGCTGGGCTCCAGCAGTGCTTTGCTATGGGCTACTTCAGGTTTCTGTCTTGTCTTCTCCCTACACATGCCACACTCTGCCCCTTAGATGGCCTTAGCATGGGACTTTTCGGGAAGAGGAAGATTTTTACACTTTATTTTTAAATTGAAATGTAACAAAAATAAATACTAACGGGGCACTGGGATTAAGAGTCTAGTAAAATGACTAATTCCAGATAGCTATAAAGAAATCTTTCCCTGAGCCATAATGAAAGTTTAGCTAGTAAACAATTTTAAATGAAAAATTTCAAGGTAAAGATGGTAGGATTTTTTAGATAGCTATGTGGACAGTAAAATTACAGGCAAAGACCAAGCTCCTACATTGAGGGTCCTCATCAGAAGCCAGACCATTTGCTTTGGCGACTTAAGGGAAGAGAAAATGAAGTCTGCTAAGTAAAAATTAATGATTTTTGAGGAATTTGTAGGAAATTGAACAGCTTAATTGCATAGTTTGGGTGGATGCATGTTGAAGAAAGTAATTTTAGGGGACTTGGAAATTGTACAGTAATCTTAACTTGGGTCAGGATTGTAATTACTGCCATAACAGAATGTTGTTATGTGTATATGTGCCCGAAAGTGGGAAGCAGTTTTTTAAAAGTGCTTTAAAAAATAACAACAAAATGTCCATATTTTTTTTTCTCTCTCCCCCCACCCTCTCTCTTTCTCAGCTTCCTTAATTATAAATACCAGGTAACCCAGTGCTGGCTAAATATAGGTTTGGTGGCCATCTATATTTATAACTTTTTTCAGGCGGAAGTCACCAGAGCAATACAGAATTAATTTGGTGTGTAGGTTTTTATGGGCTCTAATTAGTTTTGTTTTTCTTAAGCAGACCAACTGGGATCAATAGCATTATATAACTGAACTCAGACGACCATGACTTTAGACATTGACTCTTCCAGGAAGCCAAGGCCCTCGGAAGATGCTGGCCTCAAAGAAACAAGCAGCTCCGGAAGCCGGCCCACTGCAGCTGCATAGCGGACGGGGCTTGGAACATGTGTTTCCAGCCAAGGGCAGGCTTTAAGCGTGATAAAGTGAATAGTTTTTTTGCAAAGTCAGAATCCTCATCTATGGCCCATTCATTTTTGAGACCTTGAATTGTGACATTCCCCGGCTGCTTATCAGCTGTTCCCCTGAGGCAGGATTGAGCTGCACTGGCCTGGAAAGCTGTGGTGGCGTTTGGACTGACCAAAGTATGCATTTAGCCCACGCCTCCCTGCCTCAAGCCAGCTTGCTGGCTCACAGGCTGACAGACTTGCGCCTGTGTCTGCAGTCCTGTCTATTGGAGAGCTAAGTGGGAGGGTGGACCTTTGGAAGGATCTGATGTCATTTGGGGTAGACTCAGTGTGCTCAGCAGTGGCTTTGCTGCAAATCAGACATGATAGGTTAGATGGAACTACCTCCTCCTTCCTTCAAATATACCAAGTCTTCCTCTTTTCCTTCAAGAAAGCGAGGAGTGTCTGGGCTGGCAGCACCCACTGAGATCTTTCAGATCCTCTGCCTTCCCTATGGAAGCAGTGAGGGAATGTGAAGCTTATATTAAAAAAAAAAAAAAAAAATGTCAGGAGAGGCTCTTCCTGTAAACTTCTCACACTTGCTTTCTGTCACTCCTGGTTTGGCTTTGCAAGCTATGCCTGTCCCACCTGAGGGCAGGAGAGTCCTCCACTGAAGGATCTGCTGGGTGTGCTCTCCATGAATAAAGAATGTAAGCCACTTGAGTGAAATCTCGATTTATGCATTGCCTCCCTCTTGTCTTCTGAGCAAAGAGGCCAGTGGGGGTCTTGCCCAGGTCACACTGCTGCGGGTGATCTCCCTGATTCCACTGAATGGTGTAGTCTGGCCTCAGGACTGTCTCAGGAGGGGCCTGGGAGAGGGTCCAAAAGCCAGACAGCAGTGCCTGGGCTGGGAGGCACTGAGGTATAGCTCAGCCTGTGTCTGGACTGGGGCCTTGCTGGACAAGGATGTAGGTGGAATGGGAAGACACTTCACCTGTGTCCACCAGCTGTCATTTAGAGCTGGAATTCTAATCATTTCACTAGTATTTGAGTTCTTCTTGTTTAGCAGAGGCCCTGAGAATTGACAGATGATGATGTAGTTCCTGTGCTTGAGGAGCTTATGGTAGAAGAAAGGAATGGCAAGGGTTGTGATAATCACATGAGGGCAGATTGGGCCTGGAAGGGCTTCCTGGAGCCAGTGATGCTGAGGTGAAGGTTGAAAAGAGAGTAGGAGTTAGTCTTTTCAGTTTGAGGGAACCAGCAGTTAGGGCAGGTCCCTTTACATTAAGTAGTGTCACTACAAGATAGAGGTGATGTGGGCAGGGGCTGCAGCTGGAGTGGTGACCTGGCTGCATTGTGGAGACCCCTTCATGTGCCCTGTGAATGACTCTTATTTTATCCTCTAAGAGGAGGAAAAGTTGGAACCAACAGTCCTAAGAGGCAAGTGGAGGCAAGGGGCTATCAGCACTGGGGGGAGGGGTGGCAACAGATGAATCAGTTTTAGAAACCATTTAGGAGGTCATTTTGGAAGGTTTTAGTAGTACCTTCCACCAAGGCTTAGGCAGAGGAACAGATTGGGGGTAGGGAGCAAGATGAGGTTTGTGGCTGCTCGAGTTTTGGCGGGAGTCTTGTGCTGGCCCTAGAGCTCTGCTAGGAGCCAGAGACAGAGACGGGGGAGGGTAAGGCCCAGAGGGCTTAGCCATGACGGTCCAGTGTGGTTGGGACTCACATGGGATGGGAAAGGCTGTGCAGAGTTGCTGATGCATGCTGAGCATGGAAGACCTACAGGGATTGGCCAGCAGGAAGGGAGGCACAGCTTCCTGGAAAGTGCTCAGTCTCTCCTGGAGAGAGGCTTCAGAATCCACATGTCCAGTGCAGCCCAGACCTGTACAGCCAGAGCCTCCATCTGGGGTCAGGTCCAGCCCATGGTGGGTTTGCTCCAACTGCTTGGGTGGTTCCAATGTACACCAAGGTAGGGAGCCATCAGGGGTTCTGAATTAGGCCAACTGGCAGTAGCCCCAGGGGCTCATTCAGATGTGAAGGCCTTGGGAAAATCAAGGATTCATCTGTTGTGTTTTAGAGCCATGAACCTTGCATAAACAACACATACAAACCTCAATGTGTGCATATATGCATATATATATATATATATATATATATATATATACACACACACAAATATATTCATATCTGTATATATACACACTCAAGTGCATATAAACATATATATGCAACACTTGCACATTCATATACACATACCTGAATATATATACATATATGTTTGTATACACAAAGATCTACATACATACAGACACAAGCATCTGAATACTTACATGCTGCACAATGATGTTTTGGATAATCATGGCCCATTTTATGTTAAGGTGGTCCCATGAGATTATAATGTAATTTTTAAAATCTCTCCCACCTTGTGATATAACTATCCTAAAAATCATAGAGCAACCCATTACCCTCGTTTAGACAAACCTACCTCACTGCCAGTTACACGAAAGTATAGCACGTACAGTTATGTACAGAGCATAATGTTTAATAATGGTAAACAACATTGTTCCTGGTTTGTTATCTACTGTACTACACATTTTATCGTTATTTTAGAGTGTACTCCTCTACTTATAAAGAAAGAGCTATAAACTGTATGTGGCACTGGGCCAGCAGCAGCCTCAGACATCTCATGTTTACTGCATCTCCAGATGGCATCCAGAGGCCATGTCAAGTGTTTGGCTTAGACCATTAGTTTGTGTAAGTGCACTCTGTGATATTCCAACAACAAAATCACCCAACAAAACATTTCTAAGAATGAGTCCTTGTCTTTAAGTGATACATGACTGCGTGTGTGCATATATATATGTATATGCACAAACATGCACACATTCTTATGCATACACACCCACACAGCTGAATATGTACGTGTATATGTACAACACTTGCTCACCCACATGCACTCACATAGTCATAGTGGAATACAATACATGGAACAGCACACGTATCTCCCATGGTCTCTTTACTAGAATGAAAGAGAACGAACACTTGCTGAGGTATTTGGCTCTGTGTGAAAGAACTTGCTGCTGAGGACAAAGACCAAGTGCTTGAAACCCTCCACAGCAAAGACTGGCCTTCACTGTGTTAAGAGGTAGAGGGTTAAGAATCCTGATGGTTAAGAATCCTGGCTTTGCCATTGACATGATGTGTGATCTTAAATAAGTTACTTTATTGCTCCGTGCCTCAGTTTCCCCATCTGCAAGATGAGAATAAGCCTAACATCCAGCTCCAGAGGTTGTTACTTTATCTGGACTTGAAGGTTGCTGCCTTGGATAGGCATATGCTCAGTCAATGCTTGCCAACTAAGCCAGGAACGCTCGGTGAAAGTTTTACTGAACTGGGAGCATTCAGCTAAGGTTGGCAAACTCCAGCTGGAGACAGAAGTTTGGGGGAGATTATTGTTTCCTATTAATTCCACACCCTTTTGTATATTCCTTATTTTGTACCATGTGCCTACATTATCTAAGTTTTTAAAAGATGTCTAATAGAGCATCCTGTTAAAGAGAATTAAACTACATTTAACTCTCCTTGATGTGGATCCTTCAATCTCATTTCTTCCAATGTTCTATTGAGAAATTTAGCAAGGTTTTTAATGACATGTTAATGATGTTACCAATTATATATTCTAATCTGTATAACTATATATCATTGTTGAATAGAGAGACATGATCATTCAATATTCAGCAAATGGTTTATTTTCTTGGATGGTATACTCAGACTGGCTTCAGTGAATGCATTGTACAAATCCCACGGGCAAGAAAGAGAAGAACATATTGAAATTTTATGTTGGATCTTAAAAAACAATGCCCCCAGCCACTGGTCAGATTCATTGATGAAGAGCAGATGGAGTCCTGGGAAGGGTACAGAGCTTAGCAGGACAGGAAGGCTGCTCGGGATGATGGGGGAAGTTTCGCCTATTCCCCTGGAAAAGGAAGAGGAGGAAGGCACAGCCTGCAGACAGCAGTATTCGTGCAAGGTAGTGCTGTCTGTGCAGAGAGGCAGGGTGGTCAGATACTGGCTTGAGAAGTGGCACACAGAGCCTGTGACCAGCATCCATGGGAGCAGAACCAGTGCCTGGCATTGACCCCATCCCAGGATACTGCCGAGAAATAGCATCCCAGGACAGCCAGGCAGCAGAGCTAGGAGAGTGCCTGCTGTAGTATCAATGCAAATGTCAAACAAAAATCAGAACATATCTTGGCTGGGTGTGTAGCTCAGTGGTACAGTGTATGCTTATGTGCAGGGCTCTGGGTTCAATCTTCAGACACACACACACACACACACACATACAAGAACATTTGTTTCTTTAGAAGATCACCTTGAATTTAAAAAATGGTTGTACTACCCCTCCCACCTTTTTGTCTATAGTAGTCCCCTCTTATCTGATGTTTCACTTTTCAGCCAACCTCAATCTAATAATATTAAATGGAAAATTTCATAAATAAACAATTCATAAGTTTTAAATGACTTTTATTACAGCACATTATTGTAATTGTTCAATTTTATTTGTTAATCTCTTCCTGTGCCTAATTTATGAATTAAACTTTATCATAGGTGTGTATGTATAGGAAAAAACACAGTATATGTGGGGTTGGTGCAATCTGTGGGCTTAGGCATCCAGTGAGGCTCTTAGAATATCATGCCCTGTTAATAGCAGAGACTGTAATATTCTCATGAGTCCAGCCTCTTTCAGTTTGACGCTGAAGGTATACCAAAAGTGAAGCAATAGCTGGAACCCTACTTTGCGTGCCTGTAGGTCATTTTGTATCAAAGGTTGTCACATGAGGAGAATGGGGAAGTTGTTGGTTCAGAACTTCCAAGCTCTACAGTATGAAATTGAGTTTACCCTCCCTGGCTTCAGTCTCCCCATCTATAAAACGAGGCTATTTTTTCCCACAGATACATGGCTTCATTTTACAGATAGCCCCATCCATATAATGAAATATTCTTCAGCCTTTAAAAGGAAGAAAATTCTGACACATGCTATAACATAGATATGAGTGCCAAGTGAAATAAGCCAGGCAGGAAAGGACCAATATATGATTCTACTAGAGTAATCAGATTCCAGCCTCTTCTGCAGCTGACTTTGCAAGGTCAGGGGCATGGCCTTGGCTGGTGTTCTTTTCGCCTCTGCAGTGAGATTTACCCTCCCCAGACCCTCAACCGTCTTGCTGAACTGGACATGTGTCCAAACAGATGTGGCGCTGGCTACTGCTGCCCCCAGAGGCAGTTTTCCTGGTTAGCTTGTGGGGACCATCTGTTCCTTTCCTGCTTTGCTCCAAGAGAACAGCTTCTATCAACCTGGACCCTGTGGGCCTTTGCTAAGGATGATCATGGTGGCCCAGAGGCAGGGGGCTAGAGGGTCTTGGAACTTTCCTCAAGGAGACGGGTGGCCACCTCTGGTCTGGCTTAGCTGCCCAGAATCCAAGTGCTGCCCTGAATGGCTTCCAGAACCTCTCTGCCATGGGTCTACTGAGGGTCAGCAGCTCTGCAATTAATCCATTCCTTTGTCTGCAAATTTCATTGAATTCTTAGTTTCTCTATGTCCCCAAATGGGATTTGACTTTAATGCCCAGATTTAAAAGACCAAAAATTATGTAACACCTCCCAGGGATGGTGGCCATTTATAAGCAAACATGATGATTAAATACTGCTGTAGGTTGAGGCTCCCTGATTGCCTATGGCTGAAGAGCAGGTCTAGCATTTCAGAAGTCCCTGGATGCATGTAACAATTCATTGAAGAAGGAAGCAAGGGGATTTACCTGTAAGAAGATAAAGAGAAGTGTTTATGTGTAAAATAGGGCAGAAATAATGAGGTTTATGATGACAGAACAATGTCTTAAGGGAGAAAATGAACTGAGAATCAGAATCACGGGAAATGATACATCAAGTGCTTACTACCTGCTGGGTACTCTGATGACTCTTTCATACATGTATATCTCATTTGAATTTTGAAGCAATTAATCCTGCAAAATGGTAGTTATTAATCTCTTGAAGAAAGATTCTGAGAGGGTAAGCTGAGGTCAGCCAGCAGAAAGGGGTCAAGTTAGATGCGGACCCAGATTTGATCTGAGAGAGAATGGAGGAGCCTTGGAGAGGAGTTAGATAATTCCAGCTCCCAGAGCCAGCCATCATTTGTTGAGTGCCCTCTAGGCTCTAGGCAATAAACTAATCACTATGCAGATAATACCTACTTAGATCAGCATGACTATCATAATATTTGATGTTCTGTGGTTGTAAGCAACAGAAACACACCAGAGCAAGCTCAAGTGAAAAAGGAAGCTCTTTATTTGAAAATCAAAGGGATATCACCTAATGCCATGTATAAGAGGTAGCCAGACTGCCAGGATTGCTAGAAAGGAGAGCTGAAGGGTGGTAAAAAGAGGCTGGCAGGCTCTCTCTTGCATACCTGCTTTGCCTTCTTGTGCATAGATATGGAATTTGCCACTCACAACATCCAAGTAACTCTGGGTCTCTGCCTGGGCCACTCAGCTCTTTTGGGATCATGTCCAGGCAACCAGAATGACTGAGTGTGGTGGTGGGGGGGGGAGGCAGCCAGTGGGGTACTGTGTTTTTGATAGACTTTAGTCTTACTCCAAGGGGTAAGTAGTTTTATTCCCATTTTAGTCATATAGAATTGAGTTTCACAGGGGTTGAATGGCCTTGCCCAAGGTCATGAGGCTAATGGTAGGGAGGGTTTGAAACAGGTTTATCTGACTGAAATCCATGTTTGTAATCATTCACACATATACCACTGGAGAGCACAATTACAATAGGTACCCCTGTCTGTAGAGGAGATGTCCTAAGGATTGCCTGAAATTGCCAATAATATATGTATGTGTATATATATGTATAAACACACATACATGCACAGACACATATATACTATGCTGATGGTATACATATGAACTATATATATATAATGTATATGTGTTTGTATATTTTATATATGTAAAATATATAGTATATTATGCCAAGAGTATTTTGTATGTGTACATGTATATATATATGCACACACAGATAGATAGATATAAAAACACATACTATTTTTCTTAAGCATACATACTCCTGTGATCAAGTTTAATTTATAAATTAGGCACCATAAGAGATTAATGACAACAGCCAATAATAAATAGAACAATCATACCAATATACTATAAAACATGAATGTCTGGAATTTTCCATTTAATTTTTTCAGACCCCAGTTCACTGTAGGTAACCAAAACTTCAGGGAGTGAAAACATGGACATCAGGGAACTACCATTGTCTTAAATTGCTCCTTTAATCAGAATATAGGAAAGAAATGAGGATGATTTCAACTGAGAAGGGCCTCATGATTTCACCATGAGAGTCTATGGTGAAATTCAAATTACCTTTGTTTTAAAAGCTTTTCCTTCGAGGACAGAGACTAACTAGCAATTTTCTACAACCAGAGAAAGTTAGCACAAGAAGCAGGCCTCTGAGAATGATGTCCATACTTCAGGGTCATCTGATGTGAGGGCAAGTCTGAACTACCAGGAGGGCCAGTGAGGGGTCAGCCCTTCTTGAAGATCAGGGTTTTGGCCACATGGTTTCTCTTGGTTCCATCCAGTCCTTAAGCTGAAATCTATCCTGAAAACCTGCCCCTGGCAGAAAATTGGGACACCCCAGGGGTTTGGATGTTCTCATCTGACCTTTTCACAATCCCAGAGTAGATGATTGTGTTTTCTTTGGCTTTCTTGTTGCGCTTGAGAGTGAGTGTTCATTCTTAGATATTTCAGTTTACCCATGGGGTGGAGAGGATGGAGTTTGTTTATAATGAATATTTTGGTGTAGACCTGATTTGACACTAACTTAGCTACTTCTGGGATGCTGGACCCAAACTGAACACTAATTCATGTCTAAAAAACTTGGCCAAGATAGTACAAACTTTAACCTACCACAAGATTTGATGGAGTATGTGCTTCATTGGAAGTTACTTAGGGTTGTTTATCTAAAAAGAACTATCTAAACCCACCTTCCGGTACATAAACACTGACTATGTGCCAGAGATGCAGGTAGGTAGCATAATGGGCAGGGGGGTCTGTTTTTTCTGGGAGCAGAATAAGCCTCTCACTTAAGGAGAAGGGCTTTATGAGAGAGAGGAATTTTGAAGCTGTTTGTAAGACAGTATTAATGGATAATATCTTGCTTCTTATTTTGCAGATTGGAAACCTGGAAGATTACTACCATTTTTATCACAGTAAAACCTTCAAAAGATCCACGTTGAGTAGCAGAGGCCCTCACACCTTCCTCAGAATGGACCCTCAGGTACACATGGGCAGGGTACTTGCCTAAGGACCGGAATGTTTGGGTCTGAAGTCCTAAAAGTAACCAAGTCTGCATTGTAACATCACTCTAGATAGACATTAGTTTTCTTTATCTCCTTTAAATGAAATAAGGCAGAGTGTAGCAACTTATCAGACCATTTCAAATGCTCCAAAAAATAGGGTTCCTCGTCAGGCTTAAGAATATAAATTCTAGGACTGAGAATGTACTTCAGTGGTATAGCACTTGCCTCAAATGCATTAGGCTCTGGGTTCAATCCCCAGAACAGGCAGCGGGGGGTAGAGGGAAGAATATAAATTATTTAATTGGAAAAAAAGAATGTAAATTCTTTAATTGGAAGCAACATTCATGTGAAGGTAGATCTCTTAATTTAAAAATGAACAGAATACACAATAATTACAAGAGATATATATGCACATTGTATTCATAAAGCAAAACAACTAGGCAATTCAAGCAAATATTTTAATAATAGAATTAGAGATTAGACAGATTAATGTTTTTGTGGTTGTTATTGACACATATGATAATGGTTATCATGAATTTTAAAACAGGGGCAGTAAGTATAACTTTTCCCTTAAAAATTCATGTGATTTCTGTTTGAGATTAAACTAATATGATTTGAAAAGGGGCTACTTATTGGGGTGGTTATACTTTGTGTACAGAATCAAAGTCAATATTTGACAAATATTAGTCAATAGATACCAGGTAAGTTTAAAGTTTTAAGATGGCCAAGTGAGCCTTTGATAAGTTCATTTATTCAACAGGTATTTTTGAAATCCTGCCCTCTGGCTAAATCTGCCCACGGTAAGGCCCATGGAGCTGGTCAAGGATTGACTGAAAATAAAGCAAGAAATGGAAAAAGATGTGGTGTATCAGAGGGCAATGAGTGCTAGGAAAGAAAATGAAGTTCCTGTGAGAAGCAGTAACACCACCAAGAAAGAAATGAGACTGTGATTGATAAACCAGAGTTTCAATATGGAAGTCATCTTTTCTTAAAAGCAGTATGCTAAAGGCTAGTCTGGACTCCTAGCTGGTATACAAAATCATTTCCACTAGTCCCAGAGAACATTTATAATAAATGTTCCATGGAAGAACGGGTTCTCGATGTTGCCCCAAACCACCCCGCTGATAAGCATGGCTTCTTTGGTATTGACAGAGCTGTGGGAGTGGGAGCGGGCACTGTACTTAATTACTCTTCACTGGGACACCTCTCTGTGAGAGTTCTGGTTTGAAGCACCTGAGGAAGTGGTTCCCATGGAGCTCATTCCTGTAAGTGGGCTGTGAAAAGGTACATGTCTTGAGTGCATTTCTGAATTCATTTTGTAGATGGATGGATGCATGCATGGATAGATGGGCAGACTGATGAACAGATGGATGAGTGAGATGATGGATGGATAGATAGATGAATAGATAGAGATAGATATAAAACATTCTACAAACCCCATTATTCCTTCATAGCAAGGAAAGGGATTTAATGTTTATTAAGGGACTCCTTTGTGCTTGGGCACTTTCATGTACATCATCCTACTTAATTATAGGGGCTATGATTATACCTATTTGTACTCACACCATGGAAAGTGAAGGAATGGTTTTCAAAGGGGAAAGTACATTTTCTTCCACTAGGAATCAAAGCCAGACTGTAGTATCTCATATTCCCAGAGTATGGGACAACTGGGGAAGGACAAGCAGACCTGATGAATGCATCATGATGAAAAAGAGCAGCATGGGTCCTCTGTGCAGCCTGTAGTAGGAAAAGGTAGACTGTAGTATGGGTTTTGTGAGGTTGAAAGTGGCCTGTCATCTGTCATCTTGGAGAAAATTCCAAGCTAGGAAAGAGTTGTGGCATTGCCCCACTTTAAGCAAGCAATCCATCTGTCCTGTGAAGACAACATGCTCCTTCTTCATCGGAAGTCTTTGGAGCTGTTAAATTACTACCACACACAGTGTTACAATGAAGGGCACGCTCTTTGCATGCAGGAAGTCTCCTGTGTAGGTGCACTCTGCAAAGAAACCAAGACAGTGGATTTCTAGGTCCCCATGGGTGCTTCCAAGAATTAAACTGTTTCTCAATTGTTAGACTGGAAGCAGAGTCAGAATAAGAGCCTTATTCTGTAGTTTGTCTACATCCTCTATTTTTGGTGACTAAATTTTAAAACTTTAATGGTATTCAACTGGATGGTCCTTCTCTTCCTTCCAAATATATTAACCTGTGAATATTAATATTGAGTGCAGAGTTGCCCAGCTGGTCTCTGCACTGGCGAACCCACAGCAAAATGTGGGACAGGAGACTCATACATACATGATTCATGCAGGTAGTGGGGACAGATTGCATAGGGGGCTCAAGTGCCTCAGTCACGCCTCTCTCTGCAGTGTCTGACCTGCTCCGTTGATTCATTTTAGGTGGGTCTAAAGTTCTGTATCTAGTTTGAGTCTGAGGGCAAAGTATTCCCAGTAATCAGCTGGGCCCTTGAAGGAAACAGAAGGAAGGATAGACTTGTTAGGAAAAGGTCTGGCAGTTAAATTTTTTTGAATAAAAATCCCTTTTCACAGAATTTCTTAATAAGCTTCTGGCAGGGCTGCTATCAAAGCACCCTGCCAATAAAGAAGAGAGAAAAGGTAAATAGCCTGACCATCCCAGCCCTGCCTGCACCCTCCACATGATTGGCTGATTGTCTCCCACAGTTCCAATTAAAGTTCTAGCCCCAGGGAAAGCATATAGACATCTGAACCAATTATGAATTCAGAAATACCTCTGTTTACATTAGTCCAGTTTTAAGGCAAACCGAATCAATTAGCTGTCAGCCTGATGAATATTTACTTTGCCTAGTCATTCCAATTAAATATTTGGTGAAATTAGCTGTTTTATATAAGTATTTAGTGTTATCTTTCACTGCAACACATCTGAATCATCCTCCTACATTAGAAGAGCCTTTTTGTGACATCTTAATATCTGGAGAATTGTGTAATTAATATTATTAACAAAAGGAAAAGATGATTTATTATTATTCAGGCATTGGAATGCAAAGTTACCATTGCATTGGAATGACCAAACTGGAAATGAATGTTATAGGGCTTAGGATAAAGTTCAATCGGATACAGATGCTATTTTATTTTAATTAGCTCCAGTCTCTATTGTATAAAAGTGCTTTGATAAGTGATAGAATTTATAGTCCACCCCAACATCACATAAAAAGTGATAGAATGTACATGTGTTACAACAAAACAAAATACACAAGGGCAAGGGCAGGCCATAGCAGGACTGGCTTCCTCAGTCACACACACATTCACACACATACACACGCACACTTATTAAGCATTTTTTTGCATGATCCTGTGCTAGCATTGTGCCATCGTTTTCCTTATATTTTTAATTACCTTTACTTGATTTTTTTTGTTTGTTTGTTTATCCATCTTTGAAAAGGGCCGTTTTGCTCAAATTGCTTTGTTGCTCAGCCCTATCCTAGAGAGAACAGCCCGAGTGCTCTCAGCGTGCAGTATCAGTCACTGGGTTTTTCCAAGGGCTGTCATTTAAGCAAACTGAAAGCATTTGTTTTTAACTTGTTCTTTTGCCAAAAGTCTGGAGAAGGGTGGATGTTACAGGCACATCAGCCAATAGCTGAAAGGGCTCACAAATTTTTTTTAAATTACTTGTTCTGATTCCATTCCAAGCTGGCTTATAGTTAGACGTTGCTGCCTGTGTCTTCCAAACCTTACATTTTAGCGTGATGACTCGGGTTCAGCCCTTTCCTTCCCTTCATTTTTCAGCCAGATGGATGACGGAAATGGAAGGATAAAGATACTATTAGGGAGGCCCTCCGTGGCTCCTTCCTGGGCGCTAGGAGCCTTCAGTTTGATTCTTCATTTTAGTACTTGAACACACCAAAGTTGCAAAAAACGATTTCAAGGACAGGAGTAGGAATTCTGTTTTGTAGGATGGGACTTTGCCCCCAGAGTTTAATCAGAGCTCAGGTTTCTTTCCAGCAGTGATGCAACGTTTAAGCAGATCTTTCCATTAACCATGGATGGAATTTTATCTGACAGTTTTGTGTGCTAGAGCCATTCAAAGTGCAAACAAACAAAAAGTTCCTGGCAAATAACAACACATAGGCAGTGAGTGACCAAACTTGTCTCAGGAGTTGATGAACTGTGTCATGAGCTGGGAGCGGGAGCGGGCTACTGCCCAGTCTGCCATGTGGGAAAGGAGAGGTTGCAGTCCATCCTAACTGACAGTCCCCTCTGGGTAATGCAGATGACAGGGATGAGCCATCTTTCCATATTTTTAGCACAACCCAATGGTTCTAGTGGCGTGGCTCCTCTGAATTGGTAAAAAGTTTGTATTTTAAAATATACCTTAAAAGACAGTGTTTTGTTATTGCACCTGCACACTCTATACTCCCACTTAGGTGTCTTAAAGACACTTCAAAGTCAACATGTCCAGTACTCAGGTCACCATCTCTGACTCTAACTTCTGACTCAGAGAGAAGCATTCCTCTGTATCCTGCAGGAGGAGCCAGCAGCCTCCCTCTCCCCTTCTTGCTTCATTCGTTAGAGCCCTTCCACCTGCTGCTCAGCTAGCCCTGCTCACATCCTGTATCTTCTGCCTTAGGCCACACGTACATCTTCCCTCACCTAGATCACTGCATGGCCCTCTTCACAGGCCTCCTCACTCCCCCACCAATATGCTCTCCATGCTTCCAAGGGATGCTGTGAGATACACTGGTGCCACCGTCCCTAGGATCTCCTATCCTCCCTCCTAGACCCTTCTTGGTCCAGCGGCTCCCTCAGCCCAGCCACACTAGCCTTTAAAGACTTCCTCCAATGACTTCACTCATCCTCTCCATTCAGCCTTTGCACAGACTACTCCCCACCCTCCCCCACGTTTCTTTCTTCCCCACCCTCCCTTTTCTGCTCGAATATCCCTGCTACTGGGAAGCCTGCTCAGAGTCCTCAGACTTGGCCTGCTCTTCCTAGCGGTTGTATGTTTATATTGTAGATTTATCCCTGGATTGAAAGCACACAGCACTGTTTGGTGGAAACTTTGAGGACTAGTTCAGTGCAATTGGGATCTGGTCAGTGACAGACGGCACTGGCAAAAGAGCTGCAGAAGGTTCCTGGGAGGCTTAGATCAGCAGACTGGGGAGTGTGTCCAGTATTCCAGAAGCTGTGGAGAGGTGATGGGAAGGTGTACTGACCTGGTCTATAGATAACTGAGAGGGAGGAACTTGTAGGAAGGTTTCTAGGCTGAGTTAGAACATCTTTTATTCTTGAAGCATGCAAGTCCATCGCTTACTTTCAAAGTTCTTGAGAGCCAAGGCCATGTCTCATTTGTTTTTATTCTTTTATCAGTTCATCAGCTTTCTAATAAATAGTAGATGGATGCTTAGTGAATGTTTATTGTAATGTATCTCAATTTTCACAGATACTAGGCTCATGTATACAAGTATGTCTGTTATTGTTTGCTTATCAGCTTCTATGTAAACATCTTAGATATAAATTGTGGCTTACCTTGGTGAACTTATAACAAAAATTCTAAATGGAGCTGGAATTAATGAAGCCTTCTCTCAAATTGCTAAAGCTAAAATATGTACTAACAACAGCTGGACATTGGGCATGTCAACTAGTATCTGACTTCTTATGTGTATTTCTTTTTTGGGCTGCTGTGGCCATGTGCCATGCAGACTGGGTGACTTAAGCAACAGAAATTTATTGTCTCACAACTATGGAGGCCAGAAGTCTGATATCAAAACATCACAGGATTGGTTTCTTCTGGTCTTTTGCAGATGGCTGCATTCTTGCTGTGTCCCCACATGGTCTTCCCTCTGTGTGCATCTGTATCCTAATCTCCTCTTCTTATGAGGACACCAGTCAGATTGGATTAGGGCCAACCTTAATGACTTCATTTTTACTCAATTACCTCTTTAAAGACTATCTCCAAGGGCCAAGGGGTGTGGCTCAGGGGTAGAGTGCTTGCTTAACATGTGCAACGCCCTGGGTTGATACCCAGGACAGGGAAAAGAAGAAAAAGACTGTCTGCAAATACATTCACATTCTGAGCAACTGGGCCTTAGAACTTCAATGCAAATATCTGAGGAGGCACACAGTTTATTCAAAACAATAGATAAAACTAGGCTATGGCTGCCTGTTCTTTTGTCCATGACTTCAGGGCAGTGACAGGTGTTGGGAAGAAGAGTGCCTCCTGATTCTCCTCAGCAAAATGAGAACTAAGTTACAAATGAATGAACAGCTTTAGTTTCCCAAAGTGCTTTGGCACTCACTGTCCCATTTCCCAAATTAGCAGAACAAGTAACTATCATCTCTCCTGATAGTTAAGCAGGGATCTTCTGGACAGATCTCGGGAAATGGTTTATACAGTGTTTTGCCTGTGGTTGCAGGTGTGGAAGTGGCAGGGAGCTGGGTTCTCTTTTGCCTTGGTGATATGGGAGGAGGAAGATGGCAGGTTTCTAGGCTCAGTTAGATTTTTTTTTTTTTCGGGTATCGGGGATTGAACTCAAGGGCACTTGACCACTGAGCCACACCCCCAGCCCTATTTTGTATTTTATTTAGAGACAAGGTCTCACTGCTTTGCCAAGTGCCTTGCTTTTGCTGAGGCTGGCTTTAAACTCACGATCCTCCCACCACAGCTTCACGAGCCACTGGGATTATAGGTGTGCACCACGGCGCCTGGCTAGGATATCGTTTATTTTGGGGTTTCTTCCAACTTCTCTCCCTCTTTCACTGCCCTGACTCATGGGGTTCTGGCTGTGCTTTGCCATAGCAGCCTGGCATCCCCCATTCCCACCCCAAGGTGATAGAGTACAAGGCCAGAGGTGGACTTGGGTGTCTCATTGAGACTGGTGCCCATGAAACCAATTGACTTCCCCTTGCTTACAGCACAATTCCCCTGTCCTCTAGGAATAGGATGGCAGTAATATCCATTTCTCACACATGAAAAGGAAACCCTTTTCATCTCCATGAACCTTGCTTATTAGTTCAGTAGTCCTTCACCACTACAGGCCCCTTTGAAAAGCTCTGAAGATTGTGGGCTCTATTTGTCTCCAGAGGGAAAACAAAGTCATGTGCTCATGCGTGTATCATTTCCATGTGGTTCCTCGGGATTCCCAAGGCTTATTCCTGTCCCTCTTTTCTTGAGGGAGCAAGAGCCCTGGGATGAGAGGTCCCAGCTTAGTTTCCCACTCAGTTCATTTGAGCCTTAACCCTTGGCTGTCGATGAGAGGACCACCTTGCACACTGTAAGGTGACAGGCACTCAGCAGGGAGCACTGTTTTTCTCTCTTTACATTTGTCAATCAACCTTCTCTTTTAGCTCTTTAGGTGCTTAAATGTTGGCCCAGTAGGGTGTTCAGGGCAGTAGTGTTGATGGGAATTGAGACCTAAGCATCACAGGCTGTTGAGAGCAAAGGCTCTCAGAGGTGAGCTGGCCATCCCACCCCTCTTTGGAGGCTCAGGCCCAGGCAGGGTGCCCACCCTTCCACACAGAGAGGGGTAAGTGGTTTATTTTTTAGGGTACTGCTGTCACAGTTGTTCTGGAGGGAGCTTTATGGTTTGGTAGATCCTGGATGCTGTGAGTACAGCCTACACCTTCCTCCACAGATTGGCCCCAGTGTGCAGTCAGGATTGGCTTAGGGCACAGGGGATTTCCCTTGTCCCTTCACAGTTATAGAATAAAGTGTTCTTCACTTGGATGAAGCCACCAGAAAAAGAGAAAAGAGATTTATTCTTTGGGGTGGAAGGAAGATCATGGATTCATCAGATTCCCAGAGATAGGTAAAGAACAAGGCAGTGATTAGAGCCAAGAGGAAGGACTGGGTGCTGCTGGCTAAGTCCCCCAAACCTGGCAGATAATCTGTCATACTCAGTTCCATTGGCTTGTGATCAGAGGCTTACAATGATCAGGCTCATTAGCAGGGAGCTGGGGAGGGCTGAGATTGTGCCTTTGGGAGAGCCCAAACCATGCCCTGAATCCTATGTGGTCATAGCCCACCATCAGAACTGTGTGTCAGCACGAGGTTCTCACCAGAGCCCAGCAGAGGGATGCCCAAACCCTCTAATCCCACTAGGCAACAATTTCATGACTTCTGGCAAATATGTCTTCCCACATCACCTGATTCTGGGAGAGCTGCCCACTTGGGTTTGGAACAGTAGAGTTCACGTCCTTCTCTGACTACAGTTGCACTTTGGTGGGTACAAAAGTTGGAAGGTGCTGGACGGCATTAGGGTGAGTGGTGAATTCAGGGCTGAGCCTAGCAGCAGGGATGGAAACATCCCAGGGAGCTTGGCGCCATGAGGAATCTACATTCTGCTGTGTTTTATAACAGGATGTTTAGCAAATTATGAAATATCACCCTTGGTACTTTAAACCAGGTAAAAGCATTCTAGTTCAGGAGTAATATATGGGGAAGTTGAAAAATGCCATCAGTGGGCATTATGAACAAAATGTCTCATTTTATAGTTTTATTTTCTGTAGGAGTATCTATCAGTGGCAATTATAAATTATCTAGGACTTATTGCTGAGGCCCTTTTAGTGTCTAACCCAAAATTGATTTTTGAGCTCTCTGCGGTGTTTCTAAGGAACCAGTCTATGGGTATTTTATAGACAATCACATCAGTAGCAGTACTTCTTTCTAAGCATTTTGTCTTGTACCCCAAGGATGAATCCCCCACACTAAACTGTGAGGCTACGTATGGGGGTGTTCTGCCCTCTCCCCTCAGGACACTAGGAAGCTGAGGTTAGGAGAGGAGAGGAAATCTTGCCCCAGGCCTGAGGGCTCCTTTATTCCCTGCCTCTTGGCCTTAAGCATCACCTAATATGACAGCTGGTCAAGCTTCCAGGACCAGCCTGGAGTCACCAGCCTTGGCCCAGTGGCCTCCAAGTCACCTTGAGCTCCCTGCTCCTCCTTCTGTTTTCCTCCTCCTCTTCTGCTCCGACCCCTGTCACACACACACACACACCAACTCTCCCAGGCAGCCGGCCCTGTTCAGAGTCACACCATGTTCTATTGCCTGCTTGGCAGGAACCCCAGATTATGGCACAGAATCTTTGAGAGGAGGAGCTGGGTGTCCATCCTCATCCTCATGCTGCTAGTCTTGGGCCCCAGCACTGGGCTGAGCCCCAGCATCTAGCATTACTGAATTAGGTGGGACCACCACAGCAAGACCAAAGAAAACACTTCCACTCCCATGAATTCTTTCTCCGGGGTCCTTTAAAAATGGTTAAGTTCCTCCAGCCTGAAAAGCACATGCACATATATAATGATAATAATGCCTGTGCCAGGCACTGGCCCAAACACTTGACACATACTGTTCATTTTCTAGCCCTCGTGATAGTACATGGCGGTCCCCATTCTATAGATGAACAAACTGAGGCCAAGGAGGGTAGCTACCTGTTCTGAGTCTCACATCAGATGAGTGTGGGGCTGAGTTTTGAATCTGGGGAAGCTGGCTCTGGATCCAGGGATCATCTTTTTTTAATTTTTTTTTAATTTTTTTTTTTAGTTGTAGATGTACACATCTATCTATCTATCTATCTATCTATTTTATGTGATGCTGAGGATCGAACCCAGTGCCTCACACATGCTAGGCAAGCGCTCTACCACTGAGCCACAACCCCAGCCCCCAGGGATCATCTTAAATAGCATAAATCACTTTTTTTTTTTTTAATTTTTTTTTAGTTGCTGATGGACATTTTTCTTTGATTCACTTATTTATATGTGGTGCTAAGAATCGAACCCAGTGCCTCATACATGCAAGGCAAGTGCTCTGCCCTTGAGCCACAACCCCAGCCCCCATAAATCACTTTTAAAATGTTTTTCTTGATTACAAAGGCAGATCATCCCAATTAAAAGAAATTTCTGAAAATCCCAAAAGCAACATAAAAATTTAAAATTAGCAATAATTTCACCACCTGGGAATTGCTGCTATTAACATTTTGCTATATCCTTTTCTAGATTTTTCTTTGTGCAGTTTTGATACCATGTTTCTAGTGGCTGCTCAAAGTTCTAATATATGAATTATCATAATTTACTTATTCATGTCCTCACTATTAATCAGTTTCTGATAACAGTTTGACCAAACAATTCACTTCCTCTCTTCACTCATTCCTTTCCCATACATGTATTTTCTTTTTATTTGGAGCAAGTCACTTGTCAATTTTTTGGCAAGTTCACAAGGTCTATTTTTTTTAGGAATAACTTCAAAATATATCAGTGCATTATTATTTTCCCCTCCACATATAACAAGCAAGTTGTCATTTTCCAAATGCAGTCACCTTGAAGTAAACATCTCCCAAACATCTACTATGATCTGATATTCTTGTGAAAGGAAACCTAGGGCACCTATAGAGGCTACGTAAAATCAAGAGCTTGTTTTTAAAATGAAGAGTAATTGTTTTTTCCTGGTAGGTGAAATGGCTCCAACAACAAGAAGTGAAACGCAGGGTGAAGAGACAGGTGCGAAGTGACCCTCAGGCCCTTTATTTCAATGACCCCATTTGGTCCAACATGTGGTACATGGTGAGTAGGGTGTGGGCTTCTCTGCCCCAGGGCATTTGCTTTGCCAGCTGGGTTTCTGCCATGGGTTAATTTCCCCCAACTAAGCTAAATTCCCAGGACAACATCATTTAGACACACTTCATCTTGTATGTAAAACCCCTGCTTCAAAGGGTGATATTGCTCTCATTCTTTTTTTTCCAAAAGTCCAGGGTGGTCTCTTTGAGTAGGGAAGTGATTAGATGCAGGCTGTAGGTCTAACAGACTGGTGAAGACTTGCCCTGGACAGAGCCCCTGCTGAGGGATGATGTCCAAGGAAAATGACAGATTGCAGGTGCAGAAAAAGCCAGGGGAGCCCCCTACATTTGTTCTTCCTGGGTCTAGGTGAGAGGAAGAGGGTCTCACCTGCCTAAGGCGGGGGCTGCTGTTTCCTGTTACTTGTTGCAAGTGTAATCACCTCTCTGCTGGTCTACACGGTATGTCCATGTGCGTCAGGAGTGTCCGCGTCGGGGGTTTTGTATCTTCTGTGCATACAGCATTGTGGTGATAAGAACAGTCGCTGCCGGTCAGAAATGAATGTCCAGGCCGCATGGAAGCGGGGCTACACAGGAAAGAATGTGGTGGTCACCATCCTCGATGATGGCATAGAGAGAAATCACCCGGACCTGGCCCCAAATTATGTAAGTCAAGCCTTGGAACTGAGCGCGAAAATGTTCAACCATGCTAGTAATAATTAAATAAATGCCAATTTAAAAAACAGCATATTGCTTTTTATCCTCAACTCCCATTAAATTAGGCAAAAACAAATTTTGAAAAACCCACTGTGCTGGGGAGCACTGGGGAAATAACCATCCTGTCACCTGCTATTGTTCTGGCCAGAGAGAGGGGTTTACAGAGGGATTTGCCTACATGTCTGAGGAGTCACACATATTTCTAGGAGTGGAGACTAAAGAACCAAGAAGCACCTGCATAGAGGTGGTCATCATATGGAGAGTAGCTACATGGACAATGTTTAAACATGGGCTTTGAGCCAGATGTGGTGCACACCTATAATCACAACTACTCAGGAGGATCACAAATTCGAGGCCAGCTTGACTTAGTAAGATCCTGTCTCAAAATAAAATATAAAGAGCTGAGGGTGTGGCTCAGTTGTAGAGTACTTGCCTAGCATGTGCAAAGTCCTGGGTTCCATCTCCAATACAAAAAAAAAAAAAAAACCTAAAAACATGGGCTCTGGACCCAGACAGCCTGGCTTCCTGTCCTGGCTGTGTGACTGACCAGCTCTGAGACCTTAACCATTGCTCCTGTTTCACAAGTTGCTTAACTTCTCTGTGCCTCAGCCTCACCATCTGTAAAATAGGGTTAAGAAGAGGACTGTCTTACAGAGTTATTATAAGGATGAAATGAGTTCATATATGTAAATAAGAGAGCCTGGCACATAGTAAATATGATAAATGCATTAAATACTCTAAGGAACCTGAGCATCTAACAGTGGCTAAGTAAAACATATTACATCTACTTAATAAATAATTGTATAGCTTTTAGAATTGAGGTTTTTTAAAAATTTTTTTTAGTTGTTGATGGATCTTTATTTTATTCATTTATTATTTATATGTGGTGCTGAGGATCGAACCTAGGGCCTCACGCATGCTAGGCAAGCGCTCTACCACTGAGCTACAGCCCCAGCCCTAGAATTGAGTTTTGAAGACTGTCAGTGATACTGGAAAGCTTTTGTGATTTGTTTTCAAAGGAGGATAAAAATTATATGGCTTCTATTATTATATGTATGTAAGCAAAATTGTACATATTAAAATACAAAGTTAAGGAAAGTCCAACACATATGTCAACCCAGTTGAAACTTGAGGATGTTGTGCTGAGTGAAATAAGCCAGTCACAAAAAGGCAAACGCTGTTTGTTTCCACTTATGTGAAGAACATAGAGTTAACAAATTCAGAGACAGGAAGCAGAGTGGTAGTTGCCAGGGACTGAGGAAGGAGGAGTGGGGAGTCAGTGTTGAGTGGGTACAGAGTTCCAGTTTGGGAAGATAGAAAGTTCTGGAGATTAATGGTGGAGATGATTTCACAGCCTTGTGAATGTACTTACTACCACTGAACCATACACTTAAAATGGTTAAAACAATAGATTTAATGTTAGGGATATTTTACCACCACATATATATCAATATCACATAATATATATGCTTATAGTTATGGTAAGAGAGAAATTCTGTGTGTAGTTTTATTTTCCAAGACAGGCATAAAAATAACTTCCAAAGATGCTGTAATATTTTATGCTACTGCTCTTTATTCACCAAGATTTATTTCCTAGGATTCCTACGCAAGCTATGATGTCAACGGAAACGATTATGACCCATCTCCACGATATGACGCCAGCAATGAAAATAAGTGCGTGCCTTTGCCTCCTCTTCCCTTGCTTCTCTGTTCCTCTCTCTGGTTCCTGTTGAGTTTCTGCCTGGTGGCCCCTGGGAGCGGGGGAGCTGTAGGGGCCTCTCTAGCTGCCTGGGCACTGTTGAGGACTTACCCAGGAGTCAGCCTCTTTCTTTAGGGGGTGTTGCCTGTGTTACCTGTTGAGGACTTACCCAGGAGTTAGCCTCTTTCTTTAGGGGGTGTTGCCTGTGTTACTCAGCTAGAAATGCATGTTACCATTGCTCCTGTTTCTAATCTTGGAATGTTTTAAAAGAATTACCCTTAAGTCTAATGGTCTCCATAACTGACCTTACTACATATCAGTCTGGTCTATCTGAGCACATGGGTCACCTGTCTGAACTTTTGTGACTCCATCTTTGACCTTTTGAGCAAGATGGGAGGGCATGAGCAAGGCTGGACAAACCTGGAGTTCAGATCCCAGCTCAACTACTCTCTGGCTGTGTGGCATTGTATACATTTAAGGACCTGGTTGAGACTCTGTGTCTTAACGCCTTCAAGGATTTTCCATGGAGATGACATACCCACCTCTTGTAGTTGTTGGGTGGGGGAATGGTGACTGAAGAATGCACGCTGTAGGTGCTCAGGAAGCCACAGGGGTTGTCTCCATTGCACAGGTCACCTGATCTCTCAGGGGAATCAGCCCTTCAGTTGCGCCTGGGAATTCATTTGCTGTGCTGACTGTCCTTTCCTTGTCAGCATGCCCTATGCCCTGACTTCTTACCATTCTTCAAAAATATTTAGAAGAAAATAATAAAGGCCCTTTATCTTTCCCCACTGTAAACAAGGTGCTTACTCAGCACCATATACCATAAGGTATATCCTGTCATCATGGTTGTGTTCGTCAGCTTTCCATCACTAGAATAAAATACCTGAGATAACCAGCTTATAAAGAAAAAGTTTATTTTGGCTCACAGTTTAATGGCTCCATTGCTTTGAGCCTGTGTTGAGGAGGCACATCATGGTGGGAGCAGAACCATTCACCTCATCAGCTGGGAAGCAAAAGGGAAAAGAAGGAGGGACTAGAGTCTCACAGTCCCCTTCAGAGATGTGTCCCCAATTACCTAGGGCTCCTTCCACAAGGCCCCATCCTCTCGGAGTCCTCAGTACTTCCCAACAGCACCACGCTTGGCACCAAGGGTTAATACATGGGCCTTTGGGGGGCTTTCAAAATCCAAACTATAGCAATGGCATGTCACTTGCAGTCGATTTGATTCTGAGGTTCAAAACACAGTGCACACACCTTGCACGGTGGTATTGTTCTGTAGACCCCACTACTCAACAAGCAGAGGTGGGAGGATCTCTTGAGCCCTGGAAACATAGTAAGACCCTCATTGTAAAGGAAAAAATACAAAAGAACAAAACCCTGATGCCACACAGTACTGCACAGGGAGGCTTGGCTGGACTTCTCTGTTTTGCTGTACAGGCTGCAGAGGCCCAGCCATGGGGACTGCTTTCCCTGATTCACGTCCCAAGTGCCCTTCCGGCCCAGCAGTGAGGATGCCTGGGGCAAAGGGGCCTGTTTCCTGGTCACACATCGGGGAACAGGAAGGCATGATCCATATCCCATGCAGTGATCCTTGAAGGGCGGGATTGAATCCCAGCATGAGCCATTGAGCTATGTGACCCTGTGAGTGGCCGTGGCCATGGGGCGGTGAGAGTTCCAGAGAAGGACAGATGACTCCCTTCCAAAGGGCTGGCATGCAGACCCAGAGCGTTTTTTAAAGGCAGTTTTAAATTTAAATCAATGATTCTCATCCCCTGTGGACTCTTCTCAAAGATGTGTTGTTTAGAGTCACCCATATTTTGGCCTCTGCTAGGGGAACTGACCCAGTGTGGCACAGTGGAGAGTGGAGTCATTACAAAGGAAGCAATTTGTTTTTCTGGTAATTTCTTCATTGTCCTTCAGCTGCTATTGAGTGGTCAATTTAGAGTATTCTTCCTCAGTTCCTGCTTAAATGGCCACAGAAATGATGGGACAGCTGTCCAGGATGAGCATAGTGTTGTAGGTAACAGGGGACAAACAAGTGCCAGTTAGTTCTTCCTTTCATTCCAGCAGTCAGGCAGGTGTTAACGCTGGACCCGTGTGTGCCAAGTGCCTTGGTGTTAATCACAGGAAACACAGAGCTGAGACCGGGGCTGAGTGGGTAGGTGGGGCCTCCCCCATGAACGGCAATGGTCGTGAGCCAATGACAGGTGCTGAGAGGGGGAAGCATGGGGTCACCGGTGCTAGGAGCAGGTTTCCCTGACTCTGACCTGGGGGAAGCATCCCAGAAGAGACAACCTGTGAGCAGATGCTCGCCATGTGCATGGTGGCAAGGAAGGGCTGTGCAAAGCCTTGCTGGCTGCTTCCTCCAGGGAGGTGTGGTGGACAAGGGATGCAGAAAATGGGCTTCACTGGCATCCCTTGGCACAGGGACAGCTGGCCTATTGCAGGAGAACTGAGCAGTGTGTGGAATTAATTAACAATGGCTGGGCCGGGGCCTCACTTTGTTTTTATCCTTTGCTTCAGACATGGCACCCGTTGCGCAGGGGAAGTTGCTGCTTCAGCCAACAACTCTTACTGCATCGTGGGCATAGCGTACAATGCAAAAATAGGAGGTAAGGCCAGGAGTGCACAGCTCCGGGGGCTGAGGGGTCCCATTGGAGAGCTCCCTGTCTACAAGCTTGGCAACTTCTGTCCTTTGGCCGTGGGCATGACAAGACCCTGGTGTGGATGCAGCAATACCAGCTGTGCCATGGCCCAGGCAGCCAGCAGAGTGGTTGGGGCCTTGAGACAGAGGAATGGCTTGCTGTTTTATCTGAAAGCCATCCTGTGTTTCACCAGAAGGCTACCCTCTTTCTCTCTTGTGGTCCTGCTAGCCTGGCCACTGGCTCACCTGCAGCCATCAGACTACCCCTTCTGAAAGGCTGCATTGGGTTCTCTTCTGCTCCCAGTCCTTTGGTGGCTCCCTTCAGTTCCCAGACAGACTTAATCTTTCCTTGTCCCTGACTCCCATTCGAGCATCCTGGCTCACTTCTCCTGCTCCTGTCCCTTGACTTTAGCCAAAAGACATTTGTCATAGTTCATTCTTCCTGTTCATACCTGGGCTTACATCATTCCTTCCCTTCCCTGCTTGTTCCTGGCTCTCCATTGGCTCAGTCCACCTGTGACATGAACCATTTCATCATACCCACTGAGCTTGGTGAAGTGAATCCCCCACCCCCATCCCCAATCCCATCTTGTTCACTGGGGGGTCTGCTCTTCCTGTGCCTGAGCCCAGGTTCATCTGCCTTTGTTTTTGGGCTTCTCACATGGTAAGTCAAGCTGCCCTTGCTAGGATAGGGCTTTGGAGCAAAGGCTAACATGCCCTTATGTGCCCCACTGGAGTCCAACATTGTGGCAACTCAGTTGCCGAGTGTTCTTAAGTGCCCACTAAGTATATGTCACTGAGCAGGTGGAGGCAGAAGACAGGGATGCCAGGCAGCCTTGAAACAGCTGGCCTCACCTGGGAGGCCTGTCCACCTCTGTTGGAAGGTACACTTGCTCATTTTGATGGCTGCCACTGTGCCTTTTTAGGGATAGCTGTAGCCTCCTCAGGTCCACATACAAGAAGCACAAGGTAGGGAAGTTGGGCCAGGGGTTTCCTGGATTACCCAGTCCTTGAGTTTCAAAAAAGGTGGTCCCCAGCTTTTGCTTAATTAGGACTCTCTGCCTCTCTTCTCCCTCGGAAATCTTTGAAGTGGCTGAGATTGTCACTTCATGACAGAATTAATCCCCAAGGATGTACTCTGAAGAATAAATCAAGAGACTTATCAACTGGCCTCCCAATTTTTAGTTATTTTATACTGAGATGTATAGTTCTCCCTAGAGCCTTTGATGATGACTGAAGGCTGCTGAGAAGTCTCCCCAGAGTTGTAGAATCAGGCTGACCTGGGCAGTAAGCCCATTCCCACTATTCAATGGCCGTGTGTCCTTGGACAGCTTACATAACATCTTTGAGCCTGTTTCTTCACTGGGTGGAGGGATTGTGGTGATGCAGCTGCCTCTCTAGGTTTGTTGTGAGGATGAAGTCAGCTGTCAAGTGCACAAGCACTGCCTCAGGGCTCAGTCTGCGGGGAGCCCCTGAACTCCTCTCTCCCTCCTGCTGAAATTCTCACAGAGAAAATGGAAGTGATTTGTTTTGCTTCAATCCCACGTTTGGAGTTTTTTGAGCCTTGCCCCTCAAAGTCCCTAGACTGGCAGCCTGGACATCATCTGGGATCTGTTAGAAATGCAGCATCCTTGCTCCATCCCAGATCTGTCAGCCAGAATCTGCACGCTAAAAAGATCACCACAGGATTGGTCTACAAATGGCAATTTGAGAATGCTGACTTAGAGGACTCTCTGGGGTCATGCAGGTAGGTAACATTGTAAGGAAGAGTCGTGGAGAACGATGTACATATAGCATCTTCCACAGAAGATGCATAATAAATATAGCTCTACTCTCATTGCAAAATTGTGAACATAAATTTTGAAGATTCTAGAGAAAGAGTGCCTCCACTTGCAGGGCTTAGGAACAGGAATATTTTCAAATTAATGCATAGAATACCTTTAAACACATAATGCATGTATGATTATGACTTTGCCACTGAAGGTGAGAAGATGGAGATGACCTCCATCTTGGGACCTCCAGGAGCTCAGCATGTCTTTAGGGTGAACAGTACCAACATGGAAACCAGTATAGGAACAACCACTGGAATGAGAAGGGCAGACACGGGGCTCTAGGGATGGCAGGGCAAGCCCTCAATGAAGGCAGAAGCATGAGGTGTGGCTTGAGCACTGTGGAAGAATTTGGCTACAAATGGAGGGAGGGTTAAGGAAATAGTGGGGTCTACCACATGGAGCTGGGAGGGAGGGTACTATATAGAGACAGGGGACAGGAGGTGGGGCTGGGTCTTGCAAAGACAGGTATGGGATTGAGGCTGCCCCTGACCCAAGGAGCCTGTGACCACCAGGCTCGAAAGTTTCTGTACACAGCTTCAGCCTTCACAAAGGCAGAGCCACCCCATCCTCCTGCCCCTCCCTCCAAGCCAACCCTGGGCCGAAACCTTCGAGCACCCATCATGGGAAAACCTCCCACCTTCAGTGTGCTTGCACATAGCAGGGAATTTTTCTGAGGTGCCTTTGGAGCTGACCTTGGAGCTCTTTAGATCCTTTTTTTTTTTCCAGCTGCTGCTCAGGAGGCTATATGTGTATCCTAACTTATCCCAGATTGTCTGGAATTAATGGTATACTACTTGTATAATGTATAAGGTGTGAACTCCAGGACAGATTGTTCCAGTTCACACTCACTCTCATCTTCTGTGCTCTTGCTCTCGTATTTTTCACTTCCCAAGTTAGAAACCCACAGTTCATTGCTTTTATTCTTCCTTTAAACACTCAGTCTAATGAAAAGAAAAAGACTTTCCTACACATATACCATTCTCTTCCTTGCTTTCTCTAGCTTCAGATTTCCATCTTCTTTCCATTTTTCTTCAGTCTGAAGAATTTCTTTTAGCATATTTTGAAGTTTCTCCCCCAGCTGGTGAGAAAGTCTCTCAGATTTTATCTGAAAATGTCTGCATCTTCATTTTGATGAACACAAAGTGCTTTTCTTTTGATACTCTAACGATGTTATTCCATTGTCTCCTGACATCCTTTGATGAGTCAGTTGTAATCCTTATTACTGTTTCCCATTATGTAATATGATTTGTTCTTCTGGCTGCTTCTATAATATTTCTATCCATGCTCTGCCTGTGACTGTAATGTCATTTTGAATAACTCTCTTTATCTTATTGCAGCTTGGGGTTTGCTATGTTTTTTAGTGAGTTGTTTTTGTTTGTTCCAAATCAAATTTGGAAAACATTTTGTCAATATTTCTTCAAATATTTCTTAATTCCATTTTATCTCACCTGTCTTTGGACATCAGTTGTAGTTGTTTGCTTGCTACACCTCATGGGTTATTGAGGCTCTGCTCATTTTCAGAAATCCATTTTTCTCTATGTGCTATTAATTAGATCATTTCTATTGCACTATCTTCAGGTTCACTAATTCTTTCTTTTGTTGTATCCAATCTGTTCTTAATTCCATATGATGGTTTTTTTTTAATTTCATATATTGCACTTTTGTCTTATGGTTTCCATTTGGCTCTTTTTTACCATTTCCAAATCTCTCCAGAGATTCCCCATCTTTTCATTCAGTATATCTATCTTTTATTTTAAACTCTTTAACATGTTGGTAAGAGTTACTTTGAAGTCTTAGGTACTAATTCCAGTCTCTAGGTGATTTATGTGTTTCTAATGATTGATTTCACTCTTATTCCTGTACTGTTGCATGTATGTAGTAACTTTTTATTGTCTAGTAGACATCATAATGCCACATTGTAGAGACTCTGGATTCTGTTGTCATTTTCTGAATACTGTGAAATTTTGTTCCCATATTCATTTAAATTTGAAGTTTTAAAGGCTTGGCTATTCATTTTTTTAAAGGTTGATCTCTTTTTGATTTGCCCTTATCTCAGGGAGAATCCCTTAGCTTAGGCACATAGTCTTTATTCCTATGCCATGACCCTTTTGGTATTTCAATGAAAAACCTGAAATATTTACCAAATCTCTAACTTAGAAAATTCAATCTCTAAATTGATTCACTGCAGTGGGTAGCATCGGAAATATCTGACCAGATCATTTAGCCTTTTAAGTTGTTGTTTTCATCCTAGACTTTTTTAGAATGTTGCCCAAACATGTATAGTTCAAGGGCCAGCCAGGTGGTTGAGGGGAATTTATGTGTCTTACTCTGTAACCCTCTCCTTTTTTAAGATTTCTCCTTTACCTTCTTGGACAGTTTCTAAAACCATCCCCTGACATCTCAGGTGAACAAGATTTCACTTTACTTATTGAGTTCCAGCTTCTCTATACCAAGAGAAATGGAAGTTCCTGCAGGGGAAAAGTCATCTAAACTTAGATCATAACCAAGTATGGTTCCTTCTTTCAAGTATTGAATCCTTGCCTGCCTCTGGTTGCTCTCCAGTATCCTTAAGATTTTTTTAAAATAAATAGTTTTTCCAGAGTTTATAATTATTATGTTTTGAAGAGTTACTCTGGTATGAGCTACTCTGCCCTTGTTGAAACTAAAATCAGTGGTTTATATTTCTTTACCAAATGATTTGAGTATTAGTTATCCATTGTTGCATGACTGTCATTCCAAAATGTAGCTCCTTAAAACAACAAACATTTGTTATCTAACACAAAGTGATTTAGCTGAATGGGTCTGGCTCAGGATCGCTCACAAAGTTGTAATGAAGCTTCTGGCTGTGACCGTAGAAGACTGGACTGGTGCTGGAGGATCTACTCCCAAGATGCACCACTTAGGTGGCTGTTAGCTAGATGCTTCGGTTCCTTATTGTTGAGAGGATGCACTGATTCCTCACTATGTGACCTCTCTATAGGGTTGTTCCAGGGTCTCCATAATATTGGAGCTAGTTTCCCTTGTTTCAGGTGATTCAGGATGGAAAATAAGGAGGAAACAGCAATGTCTTTTGTGACCTAGTCTTGGAAGTTGCACACCGTCTCTTCAGCCATACTGTTCACTAGAAATGTATCATTAAGTCTAATATACCCTCAAAGGGAAAGAAACTTGGCTGCACCTTTTGAATGGAAAAGTATCAGAGAATTTTGGGGTACAGTTTAAAATCATCACAGATAAACCCCTAAAAATTTGACTATGTATTCATACAAGTGGGATTTTTTTAACCAACTTTCTTTATAAAATCACATTTCTTCTAAGTTTTATCACATAAAAATAATTAAGATGAAAGAAGCAGTGGAACTGATTAAATTATATCTTATGAACCAAACTCCCTCAGCCACTAGCATCTCCAGTCACACTGCCATCAGGTTCATCCCCTATGATGGGATCCCTGTGCATTCCCTGTGTGTTCTCAGGGATCTGTAGGGGCATATGTTATAGTCATTGTTTTCAGAGAGGAGAGTGGGATAGTCGGTGATGTTTAACTGGGATGATTTCATTTTAGAGAAATTTCAATTTTTTTATTAAGTTGTGGAGTTGCACATGGATGATTGCTGAACCTTTTCTGTACATATTATTTCAGTTTTTTAAAAAATTTTATGTTGTCAAATTTGTTCACCTTCCTTTCTGATTCTGGGGTTTGGGATCTAGCTTAGAAAAAGCCCAGGATGATTAACTGATTCTCCCATATTTCCTCTAAAAACTTAGTTTTAGGGGGCTGGGGTTTTGGCTCAGTGGTGGAGCACTTGCCTCGCATGTGTGGGGCACTTGGTTCGATCCTCAGCACCACATAAAAATAAATAAAATAAAGATATTGTGTCCATCTACACCTAAAAAAAAAAATTTTAAAAACTTAGTTTTAGAACAAGACAAAAAAGTTTTTGTGGTTTTGTCTTTTACTCTTAGCTTCTTAATCCAGTAGAATTTATATCAATGAAGGGGAGATCTAACTTAATTTCCCCCCAAAATTAATATTCAGTGATCTCCATGGGCTGCCCTTATTCCATCCCAGTTTCCCCATGGACACTGGATCCTCCCTTATGTTTATTAGTCTGTTTCTTCTTAAGCCCCAACAATACCACACATTTGTTATAGTTTAGAAGATTTTTTTTCTTGGTTTTTTTTTTTTTTTTTTGATAATTGATAGGACAATTTTCTCGTGGTTCTTTTCAAAAATTTCTTGGCTATTCTTGCACATTTTCTCTTTCAGATGAGCTTGAGAATCTGCTTGTCAAGTTCCATAAATAATCCTGTTGGGATTTTGCTTGGGATTGCATGGAAATTATAGATTAATTGGGGGAGAATTGACATCCTTACAGTATTGAGTCTTCCCACCCAGGAACATGGTATGTTTTTATTTATTCAGGTCTTCTTTTACATCATTTTAAACAAAGTTTTCTCACTTTCTCCATTGATCTTACACACTTCTTATTAGGTTTATATCTAGGTTGGTTGGTTTTAAGATTATTATAATGGACCATTATTGAAATGAATTTAGGAAAGTTCTTGACTTTTGTGTGTTCATTTTTGTTTCTGGCCACCTGATTGAACACTATTGGTGCCATTGTTTTGCATTTGAGTCTCTTTTCTAGATTGTGATAAATAATAGCTATCTGTAAATAAATGATGATTTTACCTCTTTAATATTAGTAGCTTTCATATCTTTTTCATGCATTATATAAGGACTCATGATGAATACTGAGTAATGATATAGTTCTAGGCTCTGTTGATTTATTTGATTTATACAGGAATGCTTCTAGTTTTATAGCATTTGCAGGTATCTTCTGTAGATTTCTTATATGTAGGAAGCCCTTTACCAAATTAAGGAAATTTTACTATATTCTAGATTTCTAAGCAGTTCAATAAAGAATGGATGTTGAGTTTTATTACCTGTTCTTTTTTAAGTGTTTATTGAGATAATCATATTGGTTTTTGCCTTTAGTATTTAATTTGTTTATTGTAGTAAATAGTATTAATAGGTCTGAGGTTGTGGCTCAGTGGTAGAGAGCTTGCTTTGCACATGTGAGGTACTGGGTTCGATCCTCAGCACCACATTAAAAAAAAATAAAGATAATATGTCCATTTACAACTAATAAAATATTTTTTTGAAATAGCATTAATAGATTTCCTAACATTGGAATTTCTTTTGTTCTTAGAATAAATTCTATTAGATTATGGATATTCTTTTAATATACTGCTACATTCAATTGGTAATATTTTATGTATGGTTTTGCATTTTTACTTACAGACTGAACTATGGTTTCTGTTTTTTAAGATGTCTCTCAAGTTTGTGTATCAGAGTTACGTTGGTCTTATGAAATGGGTTAGGAAACTTTCCGTCTTCTAATGTGCTCTGAAACAGTTTATATATCATGGACATTGACTATTTTTTTGTTTTTTTTTAATGTTGGTAGAGTTGGTTAATCAACATTCTTGGATATAGTGACTAATTAAAGGACTGGATCTATTCAGGTTTTTATTCTAAGGGAAATTTTGGTAATGAAATTTTCCTTAAAAAATGAACAATTTCTCCAGGTTTTCAAAGATACACATAAACTTAGGTCATATTCATATAGTTTTAAAATAGATCCTCCATATTTATACTTATGATGGTTCCTGATCTTATTTATGATCTTGCTCCTTTTCCTTTTGATCAATGAAAAATTGTGGTTTCCTATATAAGTTGTTTTCAGAGAACTAGTTTTTTTTTTTTTAAATTGAGCTGCTTTACATTCTGTTTGAGGAATTTCATTTTTCCTTGTTTATTAATTTCTTCAATTTTTAAATTTTTATTGTTTTTTTTTTCCTTCCTGGCTCCTTAAATGGAATGCTTATTCTTTTTAGGCTTTTATGTATCCTAGTAAATAAATAAATGTTACACACATGATCCCTCTGACACATATCACTGCTTTTCTATCACCTTGAAACATATATGTTTGAGTTTATATTTCTCTATGAGTAACATCAATCACTACTTATCCCTTTCTCCTGAGCAAAGCAAGAACCTCATCACAGCTGCATTTACCTTTGCCATCATTTTCTCTCTCCCCTCACCTCATTCAGGACCTTTCCCCTCATATTTTTATTGGTGTATTATAATTATATAATGGTGGTATTTGTTGTTACATATTCATACATTCACATAACTCATCCAAGATTTCAGCTCTATATTATTTTGAATAGTTTTATATTATTTATCAACAATTATGTGAGCTGAACTGTAACAGTCAACCAGTTTGTTTGGACACCATTGTTTCCAACGTCTTTCTTTTATGTGATTTTAAAAATTTTACTAGATTTTTCTGATCTGGTAAATCATTAATCCTTGAAGAGATATTTTTGAGTGCTTGCTGTACAGATGGGTGGTTATATAGATAGTAAAAGTTTTTGAGTCCTTGAAGTCTAAAATTGTCTTTACTTTCTTCCTACAAAGTTAACTGAATTTAAATTTAAAATTTAAAATAATCTTCACTAAGAAATTTTAAACATTGTTTCATGGTCCTTGGCATCTAGTATTGCTGAGGAGGGGTCTCTCTCTGCTAATTTCCTTTGCTTTGGAGTTTACTTTATCTGGTATTAATTTAGTTATTCCTGCTTTCCTTTGATCAGTGGTTGCCATTCTTTTACTTTCATTCTGCCTAGATTATTATATTCAACTTGAACTTCTTGTAGATACCATATAGTGGAGCATATATTTTAAAATCCACACTGCCAATCTATCTTTTTTTTCAATCTATGTCTTTTAATTGCATTATATTTAGACCATTTACATTTAATATCATTATTGGTGTGTTAGGGCTTAATTCTGACATTTTATCTTTTCTGTGTTTTTTATTTCTGTTTTTTCTTTTCCCTGCATTCCTGAGACTACTTGAATGCATTTTAGAATTCCAGTTTGATGTGTCTGTAATGTTTCTGGCTGTATCTTTCTGTACGGTCTTTTGCGTGGCTTCTCTTGTTATGTGATACGTGTATAGTTTAATACAGGCTGCCTGTTGCCATTTCACAGGTGAGGTGTAGAAACCTTATCTTTTTTTACAGCTCATTATCCTCCCCCATTTATAATATATGTAATTGTCTTAAATATACACTCTGGAACCATATCAAACAGTATTAAAATTTTTGCTTTAAGCATCAAACATAATGTAGAAAACTCAAGAGAAAAAGGAAAGCCTCATGAATCCAAGTTGATGTCTCTTACCAAATCTGGACAGTCTTTAGCTGTTATTTCTTGTTTTTGTTTTTTGTGTTTTTTTAAATGTATTTTTATTCTAATTAGGTTTACATGACAGCAGAATGCATTGTACACAAATGGAGCACAACTTTTCATTTCTCTGGTTGTATACAATATAGAGTTACACCACATGTGCAGTCATACATGAACCTAGGGCATTGTTGTTCATCGCATTCCACCATCTTTCCTGCTCCCATGTCCCATCCCTTCCCTCCTCTCCCCTTTGACCAAAGTTTTTCCATTCTTCCCATGCCCCCTCCCACATTATGGATCAGCATCCACTTATCAGAGAGAACATTCAGCCTTTGGTTTTTTTGGGATTGGCTTACTTTGCTTAGCATGATGGAATAAAATTATGGCATTAATGCGGAGTAATATTCCATTGTGTATATATACCACAGTTTGTTTATCCATTCATCTATTGAAGGGCATCTAGGTTGCTTCCAAGTTTAGCAATTGTGAATTGTGCTGCTATAAACATTGAAGTGGCTGTGTCACTGTAGTATGCTGTTTTTAAGTCTTTAGGGTATAGGCCGAGGAGTGGGATATCTGGGTCAAATGGTGGTTCCATTCCAAGTCTTTTAAGGAATCTCCATACTGCTTTCCAGATAGGTTGCACCAGTTTGCAGTCCCACCAGCAGTGTTTGTGCCTTTTTCACCACATCCTCACCAGTACTTATTGTTGCTTGTATTTTGGATAGCTGCCATTCTGACTGGAGTGAGATGAAATCTTAGAGTAGTTTTGATTTGATTTGCATTTCTCTAATGTGTAGCCCTTATTTATTTGAGTATTTTTTCAGCCCTCCTCTCTTCTTCTTCTCCTTTTAGAACTCCAGAAACATGAATTTTAGGTCTTTGTTATAGTCCCACAAGTCCCTGAGGCTCTGTTCTTTGTTTTTTTTAATTTTTGGTACTAGGGATTGAACTCAGGGGCACTCAACCATTGAACCACATCCCCAGCCCTATTTTGTGTGTGTGTGTGTGGTTTTTTTTTTGTTTTTTTTTTTTATGTAGAGACAAGGTCTCACTGAGTTGCTTAGCGCCTTGCCGTTGCTGAGGCTGGCTCTGTTCATTTTTTAAAAACAGAATCTTTTCTTTCTGTTGTTCAGATTTGCTGACTTCTGTCCTGTTTTTCAGTTCACCTTTTTTTTCAGTCTATCCCCTGAATCCACTGAACTTGTTATTTTGATGATTGTATTTTCAGTTCTAATAGTTCTATTTGGTTTTTCTTTACATTGTCTATTTCTTTTCTGATTCTTTCCACTTTCCATTCTTTTTTGAAGTTTTTTTTTTCTATTTCTATCAAGCATATTTCTCATTAAAGCATTTTTCTCCTGGCTGCTGTAAGATCTGTCAGATTATCTAGGCATGGTAGTCCAGTAACTTTGGAGGCTGAGACAGGAGGATGAAAAGCTTGAGGCAGTTTAGACCCTGTCTCAAAATAAAATAAAAAGGGCTAGAGATGTAGCTCAATGGTGGAGTACCCCTGGCTTTAATCCCCAGTAGCACAAAAATAAATAAATACATACATACATAAGATCTGTCAGACTTTTCTAACATCCTTATTTCTCCAGTGTTGGCATTAATTAATTGTCTTCTTTCTATGCCTCTGAGATGTTCCTAGTTGGGATGGTGTATGATTTTCATTTTAAACCTGTACATTTTTGTATTATGAGTCTGTAGGTATCATTTAAACCTTCTGTTTTAGCTTCTACAGCAGAGGTAAAAGGGACACCACTTGGTTATTCTCAGGTGAAGGTGTGCATCCAGGCTGCCCTTTCATTCTGCACTCATACGTGAGGGTAGGGTGGTATCTGCTGTCTCCCTGGAAGCAGAAGTCCTCTGTTGATTTTTAATGGCTACTGTATTGTTTTATGTCATGTTGTACATATTAATGCTACTTATTTTGGAAGGTTTTTTTTTCCCCATTTGTTCTATTAATTCTGTCTCTTGGGTTTTATGTATATGTAAAACCAGCAGATCCAGATCTTGGTTTTGTTCTTCCTCAAATATTTACAAATTCTTGGTTGTCTACTCATTTTTCTGCTCACAGATCCCAATTTGGCTGTGAGTGTTGTTTAGTCTGATGGCAGGGGTCTTCCCGTGATATCCTCTGTGGGAGAGGACAAGGGACTGTTGCTGGACCTGCCCTTCTGGTAGGGTTATGGGTAGATTCCCAACCCTGGCACACTGTCCTGGTTCTCTGGTCTACCACCCTGTCTTGCTGTCTGCACCTCTATGTGATCCTAGTGATGCTCACTGCTGAGGTAGACAACTGACCTGCCACCACCAGCTCCCACACTGATGCCCACCTGTCCTTGAACACCAGGCTTTGGGGTTTCAAGCATTTCTGAAATTGTTCCCCAATGGCCGAAGATTCCTCCCACCAAGGTGCCTGCCTCCTTCTGTTGGCCTATCCTGTCTGCTTGCTGTCTTTCCACAGTTCTTCAGAATATCTATCTTTCTTGCTGATTTTTCTTTTTCTTTTCTTTTAAACATTATTTCTAGGGATTTAGGCCCTGTGGAGAGAAAAGCTGTATGCTTGGTCCACTTTCTTGGTCTGGTCTCCTTAGTATTTTTATTGTGATGAAAGTAACCCTATCACTGACTGCTGTTAGCTGTGAATGTTACATCAAGGACTTAGAATCAACCCTAAATCTGATCCTCAGGACAATTCTGTGAGTTGCATCTTATCACTGCCATTTTATACTAGGGGAACTAACAGAGAGGTGAATTCCCATGTCCATGGTCACACAGTTGCTGGGAGGTAGAGAGAATATATGAACACGAGCCACTTGACCTGAAGCCTGGATCTCCCCTTTGCTTCCTTGCCGGACTCATAGATTTCTGATGCTAGGACATAGCAGTGACCCTATGAGGATAGCTGCTACTGAGCCCAGTGGCTGGAATCAGAAGCAGAAGGGAAGCCTTCATGGTATGCAGGTATATTGCTTTTCTCGGAAGAATTCATATTCCTTCCAAACATAACTTGGCTTTGCTTCTCCCTCCTGGCCTTAAAACTAATGATAATTGGAATAACATAGGCAGATAGCGAGGGAGAGTAGTAGTCTTTCTCAGCCTTTCTGCTTGTTTAACAATTCTTTTCTCTCTCACTGTTAGCTGTTTTTTTTTTTTTTTTTCTTTTAATTAAATTTTAAACAGTTGGGAGCACTAAAAATATTTTTTGGTGCTACACATCCTTTTCCTTCTCACTTCCTATAATGCTCCTTCCCACCTATTGTGTCTGCTCCTGGTTGACATGGGTGTGGGCGGCTGTGGGACTTGGCTGCACCCCTATCAATCCAGCAACAGCACAGCTCACTTGCAAGGTAGGCTCCCTGGGACACACCCTCCTGTGGTGTCTCCAAAGGTGTAAAGGCCCCTCCCAGGCTGCTGGCATGAGCATACTCCCTGCCTCTATTGCTGCTTCACAGGATTCAGATTCTCCTGGGGCAGGAGGGGTGCCACGGGGCACACAGCATTTTCAGTATAGCATGTCCTGCTTCTGAGAAGCATCCCGAGCCCAGGGGACCCAATCCCTCAGGCTGCATGGGAGCAGGCAGCGTCTGGAGTGTGCAACAAGGGAGCCTAGCAGCTGGAGGCCACCAGGATCTACGCTTTGAAGCAGAAAAGTGCCCGGCGTGGCGGTGTGCAGCGCCTGCGTGTGTCCTTTCAGGCTGTTTATTCTGTATCTGGGAAGAAAAAGTGAAAAGCAACAGCCAGAGTTTCTGTTGGTGTTTTTGCTTCATATTTTGATTGGGGAACTGAATCATGTTTTTCCTTTCATAAACATGAAAATGTTAAGTACATAACAGCTAAATTAATCTGTGCTCATAAATTGGTTAATTATGTTAATTCTCAGTCACAGAATTCAGTCTCATTAGTGTTTCCATTAAGCAGTTTGGGCTTGTGAGCATTTTAAGAGAACCGTTTAAGCTCCAGATTAATCTTCAAAGGCTCCAAGTGCATTTTTAACTGCAGTGGGATTTAAAATGCACTGGGAGGTTTCGGGGATTTGGTGAATGTTAGGAGCTAGCGCCATTGGAGAACAGGGTTCCCACTTCTCCTTCCCTTGCTTCTCACATTTTTTTTCAGAGGGGTTACCAGGGATTGAACTCAGGTGCATTCAACCACTGAGCTACATCCCCAGCCCTATTTTGCATTTTATTTAGAGACAGGGTCTCACTGAGTTGCTTAGTACCTCGCTTTTGCTGAGGCTGGCTTTGAACTCGAGATCCTCCTGTCCCAGCCTTCAGCTGCTGGGATTTTAAGCGTGCACCACCAAGCCCAGCACTCTTCCTGTTCTTATCAAAGGCCCCTGCCTGCTGAGTCTGAGCATCCCTAGGCATAGCAGGAGCCATGGAAGGAGGAGATGGACAAGAGTCAGCTTTGCCCCTCCTGGTAGCCTTGCCCTCTCCAGGCTACACTGCTGCAGCCCAAGAGGACAGGTGAGGCTGACTCCTGAATGCCTGGGATGCATATCAGGGTTCCTGAGAGGAGGAATACTGAGGATGGGTAGTTTTATTCTTGGATATACGTGAGAAAGACCAACAGAAGCACTGACTCAGGGAGAGAGCACATTCAAGCTTGATTGACAAACTCTCTGGTGGTCTTTGTTTATGATAGTGTGATGTCTTATTTCCATGTCTGCCTGTCTCTTTCAGAGGCCAGTTCAGGGCATGCATTGGCTTTCTCTGTCTCAACCACTCATCTTTGAATTCCTTCCTGTCCTCATAATGTAGACACATGGGCGTTCCATCTGTCTCTGGAGCATGCTGTTCTGCCCTGCATCACGAGCTCTTAGCTCTCACTGAATTTCTGAGTCTCTGTGCAATTCATTTATGTTCTTAGTCTCATTCCCAAGTGGAGAGATCACGAAAGAATTGATCCAGACATCAGCTCTCTAGATGATGGCTAAGGCTTTTCTAGTCTTTTCCAGTTCTTCAAAAACTCAACAGGAATTGAATATGAAAGAGAAACACAGTTTTATTATTATATAGGTTTGGCAAGGACACTTGATGAGGAGTTGACTGCCGCAATTAAAAAGGTAACTTGTGACTCACAGTTCCCAAGAGGATGGGGCACACTGCACCACGCAGAGCCTCACTGAAGCGCCGGAAGTCAGTGGGGCAGGAGCTTCATGCGGTTTCCGTGGGAAAGGGAGGCAAAGCAGAGTGTGCTGTCTTAGGATCGGCTAGTTTGAATTATTTTAGCAGGCTCTGGGATATAGGGGCTGTCCCTGGTCATGTGATACCTGGCTCTGGAGTGATCAAGGTGGGGAAATAGAGACCAGGAGTGTAAGAGCCCAGTGAAGACATGGTTGGAGATGTAGACTGTGGATCTGCTGGTTTGAAAGACAGGCTCCTGGGTGAGTTGTTTACTATCCCTAGGAGTTGGCTACCCCTGGAAAGGGACAGTCTCTTCAGGGTTAGCAACACCTAGATATCAAAGCATCTGGATACAGAAAGTCAAAAGATGCAGTTAACTTAACACAAGACTACTTAGGACGGACTGCATGTCACTGGCCTGGGATCTCATGACAGACTCCCCATGAGTTTGCTGGTATATCCCTGACTGCAGCTGGATTCCCACTCTTGAAGGAGATGGAATGGGTCCATCAGGAGACCAGAAACAGTGGGAGGTGTGTTGGTAATCTACCATAGGTGTCCATGTGGCAGTGGTAAATGTACATCTGCCTCGACAGCTCTGCCCACCATGGCTCTCTGGAGATTCTAGACCAAGGTTTTTGCATGGAAACATATTTAGAGATTTAAGAGCCCTGTTTTTATCTTGGATATTAATGAAAGTTGGCAGGAACCTTTTAGGATCATAGCTTTTCTTTTCTTCTTTTTCTTTTTTCTTTTTGATATCAGGGATTGAACCCAGGGACACTTGACCACTGAACTGCATCCTATTTTTTTTTTTTTTTCATTTTTTATTTTGAGACAGGGTCTTGCTAAGTTGCTTAGGGCCTCACTAAATTGCCAAGGTTAGTCTTGAACTCGCAATCCTCCTGCCTCAGCCTCCTGAGCCACTGGGATTACAGGTGTGCATCACCACGCCCAGCAGGATTATAGCATTTTAGAAAAACTATTGAAATTTTTGTTGTTCCAGCATGTCTGCTCATAGAACAAAATGTTCTGTAGTTTTCCTGGGGAGGAAAAAACCAGATCTCTGTGGATTTATTAAAATAAACTCAGGATTAATGAGCAAAATTTGTTGGGGAGGCCTGTTTGTCACACTCAGAAAGCTACAATCTAATTTTACTTGCTGCTGTTCATTGCTCCTGCATTGCCGTTGGTTTGCTGAAGGCAAGATACGTTATTTCTCAATAAACGAAGTGGCCCCAGCATGGCCGGCTCCCCTGCCTTCCTCCAGACAGTAGCAACCTAGGCAGCATCCCGACTTCTTACATGTGCGCGCGTGTGGGTATGTGTGCGTGGTCTTCCCATTCCTTTTAACAGGAAGCTTCCTCAGAAAGTTTTCAGTGCAAATACTATGCCATGTGCTGCTTTATAGGGCCGACTGCAGGTTGGTAGGTTTGCCTTGCCTTATACAATCCTGTTATTTGGAGAGTTGAGATATAAATTAGAAACAGTAGAAGGAGAGGAAGGACGGGTCACTATGAAAAAAGTGGTGTTGTTTCTTTTAACTTTACCAAGAGACCTATAAAATCATTATTTCCAGCAAGTTCTCCTGGGCCATTTAAAATACTGGGCTTAGGCAATTTAATGGGAACGCATATATTACTGAAAGTGATGCAAACCTGTCTGATTCTTCCCTGGATGAAGCTTCTGGGGGGGACCTAGGATTATCTATTGGGAGATTAAATCCCAGTGGTAATCTGACTAGTTCGTACAAACACAGTTATCAGGCCCAGGAAAGCAACCATCTTCCTTCTGTCGACACTCTTTCCACATTGTGCCCACAGCCTCATCCTTAGAGTGGACAGATCAAGCAAATTTATCTTAACTACCATGAGCCCTGAATCCAGCAAACAGAAAAGCAATCCATTAACAAGCTAACAACAGGGAGTTAATTTGCCATCAAAATGATTTGTCTAAATTATTTTCGTACCGGGCAATTTATAGTAAATGGGCCTTTCTTTTTTCATTAGAGAAATGATTGCTGTTTTTCTTCTCCCTGGCATTTTCAGAGAGCCAGTCACATTTAAAGCTAATGTTGGAACAGCAGGTTTCTACTGAAAATATTTACCTTTTCTCTGTTGGCAACTTGTCAGTGTTGGGGAAAATAGATGCTCCATTAAAATCTAAATACATGATGCTTGCTTTCTCACACATCCATCAGTCTTCTTCCAAGATAAAAAGCATTATGAAAGGTGTTGGGAAATCATTCTGGTCATATGTTTTACATATTTTTGAATTTCTTCTGCCATCCTGTTCTTCTTGTTCAAAAATAGACATTTTACCATCTACAACTTGTATGACAAGTTCTAGAATAGCAGGTTCAATTTCACCACTAGAACATCAGAATTGACTTTGGCTGCCTGTGGTCAGCAAGGTCTACCACCCTGGAGAATCTATTTCTAAATGGAAAGGCATAAAGAATACTGCGGTTTATCCAGGAGCACTGGGTACCAGGGTATATTAGTTTGTTTTCTGCTGCTATAACAAAATAGTTGAGGCTGTGTAACTTGGAAAGAAAAGAGGTTTCTTCAGCTCACAGTTTTGGGGGCTGACATTTCAAACAGCATAGTGCTGGCTCTGATGAGGGCCCTTTTGGCTACATCACATCATGGAGGATAGCAGGAGCACATACATGCAAGAGGGAGAGACAGCATGACCAGACAGGAAGCCGGAGAGCAATTCAGGGATCAGGCTCATTCTTTATAACAACTCACCCTTTTAGGAGCTAATCACAATGCTTAAAAAACTACCTTAATCCCTCCCAAGGTCATCTGCAATGACCTTACCACCTCCCAGTAGGTTCTACCTCTTACAGGTTCTATCATATCACTATACTGGGGACCAAGTTGCCTACATATGAACCCTTTGGGAAACATATTCAAACCATATAACCATATTAAGATCACAGCACAGGGTCTCAACTTATATTTTTATTAGTCTTCTCAACTACCACACCAGATAAATATCGTATAAAACAGGATTTAGAGAGGTTGAGTCCATGGCCCAAGGTCATGAAAATTCAAGACTCCACCCAAGACTCTGACCCCTGGCTCTCTCCTCCACTGTGAGCTTCTCTATATCTTGCCAGGTATTCTGCCTCTGTCATACCACACTACCAACTTCCCATACTGGTTGTAGCCCTTCTCTTGATGGCTCATGGCTGAGTGAGCTGGGTGCCTGGGCTTAGTGTGCCTGAATCAGCCATGGAGATAGACATGCTGGGCAGCCAGATGACAGACTAGGGAAAGACAACATCTCATGGCCATCCGAACTGCTCCTCTCCACCCAAGATCCCCCAAACGAAAAGTGCAATGAGCTAATATCCTAGCTCATGTGGGCTATGGCTAGCTAGAGTAGCTCTGCCCTGCCTGTAAAAGGAAACTAAACAATAGATGCCAACAAACCCAGGGAAGATTTGGGCCCGATTATGAATCCCTTGAATTAAAAACCTCTGGGGAGAGGGGTGTAGCTCAGTGGTATAGCACATGCTTAGCATGCACAAGGTCCTGGATTCAATTCCCAGAGTGTGTGCATGAACACACACATATTAAGAACCTCTGTTTAGGGGCTGGGGCTGTAGCTCAGTGGTAGAGCGCTTGCCTAGCATGCGTGAGGCCCTGGGTTCGATCCTCAGCACCACATATAAATAATAAATGAATAAAATAAAGATCTATCAACAACTAAAAAATATTAAAAAAAAAAAAAAAGAACCTCTGTTTATCAAGAGATTCCATAAACAAAGTGAGAAGACAAGACATCAACTGGGACATAATTGTAATCTGTATAATCAGCAAAGGATTAATTCCCAGTAGAGGCAAAACTATACTATATATTATTTAGACACACAGTTGTATTAAAACACTTATTTTTAAATGGAAATAGGATGATAAGCTAAAAAGCTGACATTCCAAGCAGCACAGTGCTGGCTCTGTGAGCAGTTTCCTGTGAGGTAGGGGCAACAAGGAGGACACATAGGTAGAGGCCTTAGTAAGTCATGTCCTTGTTCTTTATTGGATAGAGGATTCATGCATGTCTGCTATTTTATAAGGCTTTATAACATGTATGTGAATACCATTCTTCATTCGTATCAGAGAGCCTATCTTTAGAAAACAAAGGGAAGAAAGTAATTGTCATTTTTACAGATGGGGAAACTGAGGCTCAGCAGGGTCAAGCTAGCAGTGAACACTTACACTGAGTGCTTTCTGTGCACCAGGAACTGTACACTAATCATCCATTTTGGTTTGTTTGACACCCTATGGAGACAATGACTTTCATCATCGCAGCGTACAGAAAACTAAGACTTCGTAAGATATGAGAACTCCCAAAGTCATTTCCTGGTCACCCTTGGTGATCGTGGCAGAACTTCTGCCCATAGCATGCCCATCTGCCTCCTGCTGGCTTAGGCACACTACTGTGAGAGCTCTGGGCCTCCCCTAAAGATCAGGCGACGAGGCATTTAATCCCCTTGCAGTGTGGTCCCATCTAAGTACCTGGATGGTGGTGTCTTCCCTGGGCCATCCTGCAGCCAGGTAGCAGAGGTAATAAAGAAAAGAAGGGGAAAGGAGGGAGAGCCAGAAGAGAAGATGAATGATGCTAGTGTTAAATTTATTCTTACCTCTCATTTTTAAGACCTTGGAGCTATGAGACCTGGCTCTTCCCATAACTTCAACCCTATCTTCCATCACTGCCCATGTCTGCTTGGCTAGCACTCCCATATGGCCCTGGGCACTGTGAACTTCTGACAGCCCCCACACCTCAACCTTGCTATTGCTTTGCTATAAATTTCTGACATTGATTTTTAGTGTAGTTCCCAGGCTTTCAGAGCAGGGGTTTTCAGTTAAGCTTGGTGTCCCACAGCAGTGTAGGGCTAAGATGCTGTGAGACCAGCCCTCCTGCCACTACCACCACACTAACTATACCACCTAGCCTCCCAAGGACCCTCGGCAGTGACTTCTGTGTTATCTCTCTTGCTCATGACTCGAAGCTTCATGACAGATATTAAGGAAAAACCTTAGGGAAAACTGAACTTTCAAAATTGGGAAGAACAAATTGGTAAAATGAGTGCAGTTTAACTGACTGCAGTTAAATCTTTAAATTCCCTCTTTAAATATAACAACTATGTACATAACACTTCCATTTTATTAGGACTTATAAATCATCTAGAGATGATTTAAGTAAGATATTTTTCTTTGGAAAGAAAGTATATAATAGGTAAGAAATTTCTCACCCTAGCAAATAGTAACGTGTATTTAGTTATTTATTTGTAATCCATGTGCTACTGAGCAAGAGAATATAGAAAATAAAATTGAAAATGTACATATTAGGGTTCTCTGTTTATCAGTTATTCATCAAGTGACAGCAGGGTGTCCCCACAATTACAGTGTGAATGGATAGGACAGTAGGATTTAATTCACATAAGTCATTTGTTCCTGAGCACCTGGGGAGGCCTTCTATTTTCAGGGTCTCCTTCCTGTGGCTCTTATTGCTTTTGTCCTGTACCATCTCTTATGCTCAGGGGAAGCTGTTATAGTTATCTCTCAGTATCCACAAGGGATTAATTCTAGGACTCCCTGTGGATGCCAAAATCCTTGGATTCTCAAGTGCCTTATATAAAATAATGTAGCATGTACATAGAACCTACACATCTTCCTGTACTTTAAATCATCTAAGATGACTTATAATACCTAGTGCAATGTAAATCTGTATACATAGTTGTTGTATTGTTTAGTGAATCATGACAAAAATGAATCTGTTCATTTTCAGTAGATACAATTTTTTACAAGTATTTTTCATCTATAGTTTTGGTTCAGTCTGCCTTGGCAGAGCCCATGGATACAGAGTTCTGACTGTATTTTACTTTTTAAGATGATTATATTCAAAGTTTCTGCTTTTGATCCCCCACTATGTGTTAATGTACATTCTGGGACATAGTTCCAGTACAAGTGAGGTCAGGGAGCCTGGCTTGGGGAGGTGGCTCCAGAGGGACGGCTGCTTGGGTGAGATGCATAGGGTGGGCACTACAATCATGTCTTGAAAGAGTCATGGATGGCACAGGGAAATTATCCATATAAAGTTCAGATTTTTTCCCCAAAAAGAATTTGGAAAGTATATGCTGTAGGCAAAGAAAAACATTAGAAGAAAGTAACAAAAATATTATCGTTGGTCACTTCTCTATTTCCCAAATATTCTTCCAAGAACACATATTATTCTTACAATCAGAAAAAGCTTCCTTTTTCATTATATCTTAAATAACTCTAGGATATAGAATTTGTTTTGACAAAAGACATAGTCATTACACACAGAGATCTGGAACCAGGGTACGAGGGGCTTGAGGGGCCTCTGAGAGGGGTGGCAAGGTTTTCCAAGCCTCAGAGAAGTCTGACTTTATGTTTCTCTGGTACATAGGATAAAGGAAAAGATGTGCTGGTGGCCGTGTTACCCACTGCTTCCCAGTTCCATGCTATGCACCGCCCCACCTTCTCTGGGTGACATGCTACTGGGAGTTGCACACTTGCTGGGCACAGAATAATGGAGGCAAAGACTGGACAGGGGACCAGGATGAGGAGCCCCCAGCTGGGTCAGCAGGCATTGGAAGAGGCTTGTGGGAGCCCACTCCTCACTTAAATTTTGGGGTGCTCTTGTGAAGCTAGACTCCCCACTTCTAAAGATCCCTCCTAGGAGCATGGAACCTAAACCCAGAGGGAAAAGAGACGGCTGGCAAAATCCAAGACTCCCAACCCCCTTCTCCATAGACTGGGCTCCCGTCTTCCAAGTTAAAAACTCACTGTGTGATTCATCATAAATTATACATCAGGGATGGACTCATAAAGGAAAGAGAAATAAACATAAATGATGAACAGCTGGGAAAGTGAAAAAGAACTCCTGGGTTCTATTATAGGAGTGTGCGTTTTTAGATACCAGCATGACATCATGGTACTGAGGGAAACTGTTTGAATCCTCCCTTGGACTTTGCTGGTTTTCTTATGTCACCGCCATGCAGCACAACAGGAGCACTTTACAATGTGGCCTGCAGTGTCGTGTTAATTCTTTCACATCAGCCAGTGCAGAGAGGAGGAGCAAGCTTTCCACAACATGGGAAAAGCTCCATCAGGGGAGCAAAGTGACTGGGGCTCTTTAGTCTCGCTTGCCTTCTGACCCAGGGCAGCCCTGGCTGTGTGCTGAGGATCATGGGCACTGACGGTGAGCCTCCCCCTGTGCTTTCAGGCATCCGCATGCTGGACGGCGATGTGACAGATGTGGTTGAGGCCAAGTCCCTGGGCATCAAACCCAACTACATTGACATTTACAGTGCCAGCTGGGGCCCGGACGACGACGGGAAGACAGTGGATGGGCCTGGCCGACTGGCTAAACAGGCTTTCGAGTATGGCATTAAAAAGGTGTGAGTAACCCAGGACTATAGGGGAGTTTATGGGGTGGGGGTGACAGCAAACACTCTTAACAGTTAAATGTCAGCGTGATGCCAGTCACTGCCCGAAACAGGACTGGCAAGGCCCTGTAGTGCCACGACCAGAGTGAGGGAGGAGTCACTTAGGGGCTCAGGGAAGTGGCTGTTTACCAACTTGTGGGGAAGGTTTCAGCTCCTCCAGTGAGAGTCAGCCAGGCATCTGCCTGCTCAGCTCTCTCTGTCTTGGAGCCTGCCTGTCCTGGCTGAGAAGTATACAGGTAGATGAGAGGCACCAAGTCAGATCACCTGACTTCTACAAGTGGAAAGGTATCCTGGGCCTTGGCCCATCTGCCCACAACAGTACCCAGCCATAGGATGTTCTGTGCCCATCACAGGGTGTATGCCAATTCAATATCCCATAGTAGCAGGAAGCCACTGTCTAGACACCTCCCTCCCCCCACCCTCCACAAGCACACAGCCCTGCATACTTAGAATTTCTGGGTATAACTTCATTAGATATGAAGCAGAGGAAATACCTATGAGGCTGGTGTCTGCTAAAGCCCAGGAGGCTAGCAGGCTCCTCTCAGCAGGCTACCCACCAGCTACTGATTGTCCATTCAGGATCCTCATGGGCCAGGAAGTCTGGGAGATGGGAAGCAGGTAGCTAGAGGTGAACCAGCTTTTATAAGCTGGTGGCAAGACAGATTTCTGGGTGAGGACAGCTTCTTGGAGCAAGCAGACAGAGCTGTGATGGCATCTAAAAGGTCCTGGGTGGTTCAGTAGGCCCCGGTCCAAAGCACAAAGTATGGCTGATGAGTGCTGGTGGATGCAGGGAGTTACAGAAGAAAATCCAGGCATCTCTGACTTCTCTGGGGGATAGGAGAGGTGGAGGGTAGAGGGAGTTAAGCCCATTTTATTAGTTATATAATCTAAAATATCTTTTAAAGTTCTTATGGTATTGTAACCCATGCACAGTGATTAAAATGTGGTCAATAAATAGTTAATAAATAAATCAAAAAAGTGCCAGAGGATTATAATGAAAACAGCCTTCTTTGTCTCCTGGCCACAGAGGAACAATCATTTTTTTTTTTGCTTTGCTATAATTTCCATATTTTTGAAAATATGATTGGATTTATTTCTAGGATGCATTGAGTTTGGTTGCTATGAATTTCTTCTTTGGGGGAATGGGCCATTTTCTCTTAAAATGCCCCCACCTTGCCATCTCCCACTGTGCTGAAACTCTGGAGTTTCCCCCATTTCCTTATACTTCCCAGGCTTGGAGTCTGCACTGTGTCTCCACTTCCTGCCTAGGGCACCTGGTCTGCAGCTCCTCTGATGGATGGCCTGCCATTCTGTAGTATGCATGAAGACTTCCTTTTCCACTGCCTTTTCTCCTGCCACCACCCAGGCTTTAACAACTGAGGAGCTAGTCACCCAAAATGGGGGTGTTGATTCTTGTGTCCCTCGGAGATTATTACTCACCTAGATGCTCCATGTAAGAAGAAAAGTAAAAGAGGAAAAGTAGACTCACACAGCACATCGCATGTGACCTCATGCTTCAGCTTGGGTTTCTTGACGGCTTCTTTTATCTCCATGAATCCAGGGAGACCCAAAGGTGGTTTCCCTTAGGCAGCTGAGCACCTGAGCTGGGCCGTGTGCTGAGCCGGGCGAGTGCCAGCAGATTCAGGGCTGACCAAGTGAACTACTGCCCACAGGGCCCGCTGAATAAATAAATCATGTCTTTCCATGACTCAGCTCCCCCCTCCCACCCACTAGATCACTTGGATCTTAGACTTGATGACAAGTGAAACATCCTAAAAATTAAGCTGAATTTTAGCTTCAGAGAGGGTGACTTAAGTTAGAGATTGCATTTTCTGCATGAAACATCCCTTTGAATGGTGTTAATATTGAACATCTGGCATTTCTGAGATGATTTCTAAAGATGTAAGCTCTAAGGATGAGGCACCCTGTTTCCAGGGGAGGTATTGATTGTTTTTAAGAGATTGTTTGGATTGTCCCCTCAGGTCTGTGTAGAAGGAGCCCATGGAGACTTGGAAAAGTTGGAGCTGCAGAGAGGGGATCTTTGCATTCTGAATTCTGAGCAGCGTCAGCTTCATCAAGCTGTCAGGGGGAGTAGGGACTTGCAGAGGGGACCATGTGACTCCCCCTCATTCTTGTCATGGTTTCTTAAAATACTGAGGTCATTTAATTTTCTTTTTTTAGTCATTCTGAAGTAAAATATGTCATATAGGGAGCCTTAAATCACAGCTGTCTAAAGGTGTCACACAAAGTCCTCCTTGAAATTTGATGATCTCAAACCCAACCACATTTCCCCATCTGTTTTTCCTCCTCCTGCCCCGTTTGTCACCTATGGTTTTTTTTCTGTAAAATCTGACTTCATCTTTGGTAGATGATGTGGTCTGGTGGTAGGAGACCTTCGAAGCCATAATTTGGCACAGGGATCTGTTTAATGTCAGTCCTTATGAAGCTTTGCTCCTCACACGGGTTGTTCATAAGGGGAGAAGAAACATCACTGTGCTAAAAAACACTGGTCTTGACCAGATGGCAGATGTTGGCCAGCCCTCGGGAAAGGTGTGTCTGAGCTCATGGATAAAATTACCACCCTTTCCCTGGGAGGACATCGAGATATGATTTGATCAGGTTGAAGTTGTGGCTTTACTGATTAGAATGCAGGTTTGTAGTAGAGGTATTGACATGTTCCCTCTAGCTTCTATCCTGGGAGACCTGGAGAGGGAACATAAAATCCTCAAGGATAGCTAAGACCTCTCTTACACCTCAGGTCTGCGTGTCTCCTCAACCTCCTTCCCATGGTCCCTTTACAGGAAGCATATTAAGAAGAGAAAGAGGCTGGTGATACTTCAGGGCCTGTGAGAGGGCATTGAGCTAGCAGTAAATGCACAACATAAGATGGGAAGACCAGAACCAGCAGCACTGGCATTGCCTGGGTGCTTCTTAGCCATGCAGAATCGCAGGCCCATCTACTATAGTTTAGATCTAGATTATGCTCCAAAGGCCCAAGTGTGAAGTCTTGCTTCCCAGGATGGTGCTATTAGGAGGAGGTGGAGCCTTTAAGAGGTGGGGCCTAGCCGGTGTGGTGGTGCACGCCTGTAATCCCTGCACTTTGCGAGGCTGAGACAGGAGAATCGCGAGTTCAAAGCCAGCCTCAGCAGCGGTGAGGCGCTAAGCAACTCAGTGAGACTCTATCTCTACATAAAACACAAAATAGGGCTGGGGATGTGGCTCAGTGGTTGAATACCCCTGAGTTCAATCCCCAGTACAAAAAAAAAAAAAAAAAGAGGTGGGGCCTAGTGGCAGTTCTTCCAGTTACTGGGGGTAATGGGACGCAGTCCTCTTCTTTCTTCTTTCATTTCCAGCCATAATGTAAATGGGCTTCCTCTGCCACATGCTCTTTCCCTGAAGTGCTTCCACAGGTCCAAAGCCATGGTGCCAATCGGTCATGGACTAGGATCTCCAAAACTGTTAGCCAAAATAAAACTTTTTCTTTTATAAGTTGATTATCTTGGGTATTTGTTACAGTACAAGAAAGCTGACTACCACACCGTCCCAGACCTGATAGGTCCAAGTCTGCATTATAATAGGGATTCACGGGGGACTTAAGTGCATGCACATTTAAGTTTGAGGACCGCTGTTATAAGCTATTCTCTATGCCACTGAGACAATAAGGATGCTGGTCCACTTTGCAAAACAATAACATTTTGTAAATTTTTTGAGTGGGATGGGGAGGTAAGAGTGACAGTGTCTTAGGGATGATTCTCATGTGGCAGAAAGATAGGCTCCAATAGGTTAAATTCCTTTACTTGGATTTTAGTTGTTTGAAACTGCTTTTCTGATTAATCTTTTCTAACAGGTAATTATAGTCTTTCTTTGCTTAATGGTGGGATACAATCTGAGAAATGCATTGTTAGACAATTTCATCATTGTGTGAATATCCCAGAGTGCACTTATACAAACCTGTAGTCTAGCCTTCTCCACACCTACCTATATGGTATTACCACAGTCCTACATGTGGTCCATCACTATTGAAACATCCTTATTTGGCACATGACTATAATTGCATGGACACATCCACTTTCCTTAGTACTCTGTTCCTTTAATCTAGAAGTTAACCTTTTTGAGAAATGAGGGTAGCATTTTTGGGGAGCTCTTGGCCACTTGGACAAACCCATCTTGGAGATGCAGAAAGCTGAATGAATGCAGCTACTTGAAGTAGCAAAAGTAGGTGAACCTTCCTGCCTGCTCTCTTGGGAAACTTGGGTTGAAACTAGAATCCCCTTGGCCCACAAAGTGGAGTGATGTGGGGCTTACAGAACAAGTGGTCCACTCCGCCAAAGGAGGACTTGAATTCTATTTGTATTTAATCAACATTAGGGCTTTGAGTTGTCTCTACAGGTGTTGCAAAATTTGGTTGAAAGTTATCTTTAAATCGATCAATTGTTAGGCATAAGTGACATTTTGTTTGGAAAGGAGGGTCCTCAATAAGTATGTAGAAGTCAGGAGCCTGGGGGGCTCAGTTTCATGTGGAGACAGATGTCGGCACCACCCACTGAGACTGGCTGTGCACCACCACCAAGTCCAGCAATTTGGACTGAATCAGTCAGTCTAGGCTTCCATTAGTTAATCATTAGTTAATGTTCAAGGCTAGCATGATGCTTGGTTTGGTTAGAAATCATTGATCCTGTGGGTGTGGGATAGAACAGAGGTGCTGGAATCTGCCCTGGCCGGTCACTGTCTTTCGCAGGCTTGCTTTTATGCATAAGTTCTTACAATGAAAACCTGCACAGGGCTAAAGCCACTGGCTGGGCTGGTGTTGATGATCTGACCATTTCAACACTCACTCATGGCAGGGAACTCTAACAGGAGACCTGTAGGCAGCCATCAGCATTTTGAACCATAATTATATTACCTATTCAGTCTTCATCCAGAATTTGTGGTCTCATCCCTCTTTGCAAACTTAGCTTGCTTTCCAAGAAGTGTACCTCTTTAGCAATGTTCTTAGGAACATTCCTTCTCTGTCCCATAAGACCAGCTCCTTCAAACCAGAGAAATTAAAGTTATAAATTCCACCATCATCTATAATGTGGTATTATTGTGGCACTACCAGGTCTCTTTGATTCTTGGCTATTGTAATGAAAATTAGAGGCATTGCTCTGAAGTAGAGCAGCTTGTGTTAGGCCCTGACTTTTCCTGAGAAGAGCAGAGGATTCTTTCTGCCTCTTGTCCCCCTGCATGATCCTGGGATTCTACAGTTTTAAGGCTGATGCCGCAGGCAAAATTGCCCCATTAAATTCAAAATAGAGGTTTGCACCTGGATGGTCTCAGTACATCCTTCATAGTCCCTTTGGTTGAATATTTAGAAGGTGTGACTTCAGGCCAGATGTCACACATGCCCCAGAGGATTCTGGCTGCAGTGGCTCATTCCTTGTTCTTGCTCCTACCTAGGGCCGGCAGGGCCTGGGATCCATTTTCGTCTGGGCCTCTGGGAATGGTGGGAGAGAGGGGGACTACTGCTCCTGTGACGGCTATACCAACAGCATCTATACCATCTCCGTGAGCAGCACCACCGAGAATGGCCACAAACCCTGGTACCTAGAGGAGTGTGCCTCCACCCTGGCCACCACCTACAGCAGCGGGGCCTTCTATGAGCGGAAAATTGTAAGTTCTCCTGGAAAGTTGGAGGGTTTATAGCATGTGCCTCAGCTCTCTTGCGGGGGGGGGGGGGGGGGGGGCTCCTTTTCCCTACAGGTGAGTTAGGTTGAAGCCAAATTGTGCTGGATTCCAGGTTCCCAGCCTTAGCCCTTGGCAAACCATTTGAGCCTGAGGTCAACCCCGGTCCCTTGGCAGCCGGCCTCGGGCCCTGCCTTTCTCATCTGTGCCCAGAAATACCAATTAAAACCCTCTCTGGCTTTAGTGATCCAAAAATATCATTTAAGAATGGGGTTCGTTTCTCATAGTGTCTCCTTTTAGCTCTCTGAAATTCTGTGGTTACATCACTCAGAATCCAATCAACCAGTCCAGTTCCCACGTGTAAAACGGAGTAAGAAAAAGCCTTCCTCTTACACTGAAACATTCTGGAAATCCAAGTGTTCTTCTAGGCTTCTACTGCTACTAAAGGGCACATAGTGGATATTTGGAAGTCAACCAATGGTTTCTGTCTGTTCTGCTCACTTAAGTAAACATGTGGGATTTATCTTTCACTCTTTATTTTATTTTTTGTGGTATGTGTGGTGCTGAGAATGAAACCCAGAGCCTTGCACAGGGCTGTACCATTGAGCCACACACCCAGCCTCTGACTGATCTTTCAAATGGTAACTGTTTTTGTATATGAGTAGAATTTGTTGCCTCTTCCTTCCCTATACACTTTCCTAATTAAAAAAAAAAAAAAGGAGGAAGGGAGAGTTTCCCATCCAATTAATGCAGAATTCAAATGCACAGTCGTTAAGTTGGTTTGTAGACATTCAAAAAATGAGACCACAGAGCAGACCAGACATGGTTTAATTTTAAAGCTCACTAGCATCTTTTCATTTCTCCTGCTGCTTAGCTACATCTTTAGAAATTATTTGCAAATTTATTTTTATATTTTTCTGGGGAAGTACACAGGCTTCCCATTCTCTTCTTTGCTCTGCACCAGTGAAAGGTCAGCCACCACCATTCTACTGCCAGCCTGGCCACAGCCCAGGCCACTTTACTAAGGTATTAATTTAAGTTGTTACTTTCCCTTTATCCTGCCGCCCGCGCCCCTGGGATGGGCAGCTCAGATTCTAACTGATGTCCTGTTCATTTAGGCATCCAGCTCATTTGAGCATGGACTTGCTGAAGTCTTATTAAACAGATGTTTGGACTGAAAAACAACTGGAAGCAAGTTGAGGCTTGAATTATTGAGCATTTTGTACCATAGGCTGCATTCTGGGAGGATGGTGTCATTCAACTCTAGAAGCAGGACTTGTGGCTTTATTTGCTTATTTGATCATGCTAGCATGTGTGTATTTGTATGTGCATGCATGTGCACACACTTTAGCTACAAGATGGTTTAATATCCCCCCTTTTTTTCTTTTGAAAAAGAAATTCTCTGAGCAATAATGTGTGGATAAGATGTAGTTGGGAGTGCAATAAAAGAGAAAACAGAACCAGTTAGAGTTGTTGTCCTAGAACTCTGACAGTATGGGTGGCATTTTTCATCTGCTCCACTAGAGCCCAGTGTTTGCTTTGAGTCCTCTAAGATATGCTGCATGGGGACAAGCAACTGATCCGAACAGTAAGCACCTCATAGTCTTTCATAAGTTCGGGCAGATCTCTGACAGCAGTCAAATCTCTGCACCCTTGTGTGCTCCATCCCTCTCAGTCCAATGAATGTCAAGCAGTGTCTTCCTGGTGTGAGGGATGCCCCTCACTGACTGGCTCGTGATCAAAGAAGGAAAACCAACAGCTTGCATCTCTGAGCAGAACAGACGGTTTATACATTCAGTAAACATGAACCATATTCCTGGCATGGCACTAGGACTTAAAGGGGGCTGCCTACCCGCATTCAGCTGTCCCCCCGGGAAAGATCCGTTTGCTCACTCCTCACCTTCTCTGAGGCTGGAAAGCCAGCCATGGGCCTCGCATGCTCTCAGTCGCTTGGCTTCCTGCCCAGCCACCCTTAGTTTCCCTTGTTGGCCACCATTTACCCAGCTCAAGTATGTTCAGTGCCCAGTTGTAATCTTCACAAAAGCTACATGAGTGGCATATCATTGTGCCTATTTGCATATGAAGAGGCTGAAGACAGAGAGCTTGCATCCTGGGCCCTTTTCCCCTGCCCTCAGCTGCTGTTTCCATGTCAGGGTGCCTTAGGTTTTCTGGACAGGCAGAGAAGTCAGCCTCTGTTAACATTCCTGTCAAATCTTTCTGTGCATGTGTGACACAGATCCCCCTCTACTGCGGAATTGTCAGCTCAGCTAAAACAAGACAGGGGAAATGTGTGGAAGGACCTGGGTTGTTATCACTGGAGAAATTTGTTCTCAAGGGTTACACAAATTAGCTGCTGGAGCCTTGCAGTGGGTGGGTGGGTGGGTTAGTTTCCTGTTCCTGCCATAACAAATTATCACCAACTTAGGAGCTTCAAACAGCACAGATTTATGTCTCATGGTTCTATAGGTCAGAAATCCAGCATCCTTGCTGGGTCTCTGCTTGGAGTCTCACAAGCCTGACATCAATATGTTGGCAGGCTGTGCTCCTTTCTGGCGGCTTTGGGGAAGAATCCATTTCCTTGCACATTTAGATTGTGGGCAGAATTCTGAGATCCGCCTTTGCTCATGGGCTGTGACTGGGGATGCTGTCATTCTAGAGCCACTCACACACAGTCAGTCCATGGCTTAGGTCTTCCCAGATCTCCCTTACAAGCTAGCAGTGCTAGGCATGCACTCAACCACTAAGCCACACTCCCAGTCCCCCTTTTACTTCTCAGGGCCTTCCAAGATAATCCAAGATCAGCTCCCTGATGAGTAACTTAATTCCACCTGCGAAGTACATGGGAGGGACACTAAAGGCAAAGATCCCCAGGAGGCATGATCGTGTCCATAACAGCAGAACACACTTGCTGAGCCCAACGCCACTGCTCCCTGTTTCAGTTCCAAGGGGTGGTTCAGATCAGGATGAGTAGCAAGGCCCACCCCACCTTGCCTCTCAGGTGGGCCGAAAGACCCCCCACCCCAACTGACAGAGTCAGCCTTACTTTCCCAAAAAGAGAGCAACTGGCTCTTTATCCTACTCAGAGGCAAGGACACTCCAGGTTTGTCTGTTTCTGTAGACAGAAATGGGGTGCTTTGGGCCCACTGAGTGGGATGTCAGGGTGGGGACTTCAATATGTAACTTTGAGGCTAAATACAGAAATACTGTCCAGCCACTTGGGTACACCATGAACATCTGGTTTCCAGTTGCCCTGAAGTCAGGAGATCACTGAGGTGGGCTCTGGTGGATGGTCTTGCTGTAGGAACTCTTAGGCATTAGTGGCAGGGGCACAGTGCCTGATGACTCAAGGAAAGGACCTATGGAAGGTCCCCCTTTGTTTCAGTTTGCCTTCCCTCTTTCTCTGCACACACTTCTGCAATACTAAAGAACAAGCTGAGCTCATGATATGTGGCTCCTGGCTGCTTGTCTTGCCCCTGCCTCATCCCCATTTTCACCCTAAGGTTATCCTGGTCCTGCAGCAAGTCCACACTTTGCACATGAGACATAGCATCATGCAGGGAGTACCAGACAATGAGTTTGCCCAGTGCCTTTTCTGTTCCTGGCACACAGGATCACGCTCTCTAGCCTGCAACATGTTGGGTAGTCTTGATTCCTCTGAGAGAGAGTCAGCCTTCATGCCTTCCCCATCTCATACCTTTATCTCACCCAGGTAACCACTGATTTGCGTCAGCGCTGCACGGATGGCCACACAGGGACTTCAGTCTCAGCCCCCATGGTGGCGGGCATCATTGCCTTGGCTCTAGAAGCAAAGTAAGTTTCCAGTTTTCTTTCTTTTCATTTTTTTAAGTGTTTATGTTGTGGCAAAATACACATGAAATTTACCATTTTAACCACTTTTAAGAGTATAGCTCAGCAGCATCAAATGCATTCAGTACATTGTTGTGCACCCATCGCTGTATCCTCCACCTCCAGAAGTCCTTCACCTTCCCAACCTGAAACTCCGAAACATTAAATACCAACTACCTATACTCATCTGCTCAGACTGTCATAAAAGGCAACTTATACCACCGAAACTTATTGTCCCAAAGTTCTGGAGATTAGAGGTCCTAGATCCAGGGGTCAGCAGAGTTGGTATCTTTTTAACAAGCAGATAGCCATCTCTCTGTGTCTCCATGTCCTCATCCCTCTTGTCAGCATCCAGATTTCCTCTTCTCATAAGAGCACTAGACATAGTAGATTAGGATCCCCCAAGTAACTTCACTTCCCTTAATTACCTGTGAAAGGTCCTGTTTCCAAATGTGGTCACATGCTGAGGTACTAGGCTGAGGAGCTCAACATAGGAAACAATTCAGCTCATAACACTCTCTCTAGCCCCGGACAACCCCTGTTTTCCTTTCTGTCTCTCTGAATTTGATTATTCTACAGGCCTCATATAAGTGGAATCTTACAGCACAGGTTGAGTATCTCTAATCTCAAATCTGAAATCCAGACTGCTCCAAAACCCAAAAAGAATTTGAGTGCTAACACCATGGTCAGCAATTTTCAACTTTTGGAGTAGTTTGGATTTCGGATTAGGGATGCTTAACCCAGTCAGTCTATGCAAAATCTCCAAAATCTGAAAAAGAATATAAAAAACCCAAAATATTTCTAGTCCTAAGCATTTTGGATAATGGATACTCTACCTGTATTTGTCCTTGTGTAGCTGATTCACTTCACTTAGCTAACATCATCGGGGCTCATCTTTGTGGTAGCATGTATCAGAATTTCCTTCCTTTTTCAGGCAATTCCAGTGGTTGCAGAGTCTTCTCTTTTTGTTTTCCCGGGTTTTGTTTTGTTTTGTTTGTTTGTTTGTTTGTGGTGCTAGGGATTGAGCCCAGGGCCTTGTGCATGCAAGGCAAGCACTCTACCAACTAAGCTATATCCCCAGACCTGTTTTCCCAATTTTTTATTGGTGCAATGTAGTTATACATAATGGTGGAATTTGTTGTTACATATTTGTACATGAACACAATTTGACAATACAATTTCACCAATATCACTGCCCACTATTTCCCCTTTCCTCCTCCCTCTCCTGGTTCCTTTCCTTGCCCTACTGATCTCCCTTTGATTTTGATGAGACCCTCCCCCATACACACACACCTTTTTCTCTCCTTTCCCCTCTCTAATTTCCACATATGAAAAAAACATATAACACTTGACCTTCTGAGTTTGACTTATTTTTCTTAACATAATATTCTCAAGTTCCATCCATATTCCTGCAAATGCCATAATTTTATTCTTCTCTATGGCTGAATGAAACTCCATTTTGTATATATACCACATTTCCTTTATCCATTCATCTATCGATGGACACCTAGGCTGGTTCCATAGTTTGGCTATTGTGAATTGTGCAGCTATAAATATGGGTATGCATGTATTGCTATAGTATGATAGCTTTAATTCTTTAGAATAAATAAATATCAAGGAGGGGTATAGCTGGGTCATATGGTGGTTCCATGCCCATCTTTTGAAGTGTCTTCTTTTTCTAAAGCCCACTGTCTTCTCCCCTGTGAAGGACCCTGGGGGCTGGATCCAGCCTCCATTCTACTCCACACACCAAAGTCATGTTTTAGTTTGTTGTGTTCCCTTTAAGAACTTTAGTGCATAAATTGATGATAAAATGGTGATGCTTTGTCTATTATAAACCCAATAGAAATCCTAGAGTTGCTAGTTAGTGTGTGAATGGATCCGAAAGAAAAAAAAGAATTAACTCCACATGCAATCATGGGGTCAAAAGCAAATTTTAGTTTATACATCAAAACTGGCATGGAACAAACGAGCCATTCTGCAGGAATTGTTTGCTGTAGATGAGTTTTTAAGTGATTGAAAAAGGATGTTTGGGATGCGTAAATCCTTGTAATTATGCATGTTTGCATGTTGATTTGCATACAACTGAAGAGCATAACGCTAAAATGCTACCAATTTAACAAAGAAACAGCTAAACATTTTCAATTTCCAGGCCACAATGTCAGCTTCTGTGTCCTGAGGCTCTTTTTAAAACTCCTAAATAATTAGTTACTTGTGTGGAAAGTTGCATTCACATACTTAGCAATTCATTGCTCTCTATTTTCTTCTATTCCTTATTGGAAACATGCGAGGAATTCTGTTAGTCAGAATCAAATACAAAACAAACCCTGCTTCATGACCGATGATTCTACTCAACTTGCCTGTGGACCCATGAAAACTCAGATAGCCATCTTCTTCATTGTCATAGCGCCTCCTCAGACATGTAGGTGATAGTCAAGCAAAGCTCATTTCAGATAGTGTCTGCCTAGAGCTTTTAAAAACTTCTGGCATTGGTCAAGGAAGGAACAATGACATCCAGGGAACTTGAAGGCCTGGGTAGAAGAGATTTGGAGACTGAGTCTGGAGTGCCTAGACAGCACGACCTCAGAGTTGCCTTCTTTCTCCATTCACTGTAGCTGTGGAAGGAACCAGGGCAAAGCAGATGTTCCTATGGGGATAAACTCCCAGGGAGAATGGGAGGACCTGAGGGCAGCATGTGATGGGAATGAAGGAAGACTAATTTGTAAAAATTGTCCCATAGCTTAAGGCAGTCTTGAGACTTCCCATCCAGCCATTCCTCCTTCACTGAAAAACACTTTCAGGCCTAGGGCATAGCTCAATGGTAGAGCACTTGCCTAACATGCACAAGGACCTGGGCTTGATTCCCAGTACTACAAAAGAAAAAAAGAAAAACATTTCCAACACCCTTTCTTTGACATATTTCCCATACAGTTGCACTTGTGATTTTATTACTGGAATCAAAATGAAATGGATTTCCTCATAACAGAATGGTTTCTAACCTCCTCTTCCTGCAAGTGGCCTCGGGTGATCTGTGAAGATGGTTTAAAACCTCACAATGTCGTGAAAATTAGAAGACAACCAGTCTTCATGCTCACTTTAAGAATACCTATGAAACTGCCCAGGCCATCAAGGATATGCAAATCCCAAAAGCCACCAAGTACCTGAAAGATGTCATTTTGAAGAAGTGGTATGTGGCCAGGAAAAGTGGTAGAGCTGGTAGATATGACCAGGCCAGACAGCGGGACTGGACACAGGGTCAATGATCAAAAAAGAGTGCTAGGTTTTTGCTGTACATGCTTAAAAATCCCAAGACTAATGCTGAACTTAAACATTTAAACATAAATTTAGATGTACAGTCAATGAACATTTCCAGGTGAACAAAGCACTCAAGATTTGCCACCAACAGAGCTTATGGTCAGATTATCCTGTACATGAGCTGCCCCCACCACACTGAGATGATCCTTACTGAAAGGCAACAAATTGCTCCTAAGCCACAAGAGGAGGTTGCACAAAAGAAAGGCATCCCAGAAGAAACTGAAGAAATAAAACCTTTATGCCTTTCTGTCCTCAACTCTAAAATCCCATTTTTCCTAGTATCTAAATGCTAAACTTCCAGGAAGATTGGCTTAAGCCATCCTTCAGTAAGCCCCATAACATGCAGCAATAAGTTGACATGCAATAATGATTTGCCAGGTCACATAGCCAAAAATGACTATAGCCAAATCTGTTCCATCTGAACTCCAAAGCTTGTGCCAATAACCACTCCACCAGAGTGCATTACTTGGAACTACTTGGGGCCTCAGAATCTTTCTCTACCCTTGAGGTTGGTGTATGGGTCCTCAGGAGAAAGAGGATAAGAAGAAAGTAGCAGATCAGTCTGTACCTGGAGATTGGGTGGGTAGGCATGCATGGGGTAAAACAGTAAGGAGGCCAGTGACTACCCAGTAACAGGCAGGCACAGCAGCAAGAGCACATCTGAGAGACCAGGGAAGACCAGAATGAGAGCCCCCAAAGAGGATGGTATCCCAGGACTCACAACACAGGTGAGCTTTTTATAGGAAAATGGGCAAAGCAGGAGCTACTAAAAGAAACATCAACTGGAGCAGCTGCTGTGGAAAACAGTATGGTAGTTCCAAGAAAAAAATTACACATGGATGCCATATGATCAAGAAACCCCAGAAGAACTGAAAGCAGGGAGCCAAAAAATGTTAATATGCCATGTTCATGGCAGCATCATTCACAAGAGCCAAACAGTGGGGAAAAAACCCACATGTCCATGATGGATGAATGGACAAGCAAAAGGTGGTCTCTATATACAGTGGAATATTATTCAGCATTAAAAAGGAAGGAAATCCTGACACATATTATAATAAGAAATGAACCCTGAAGATACTATCCTAAGTAAAATAAGGCAAATACAACAGGATTCCACTTCTTTTAGGTACCTACAAAAGTCAAATTCATAGGAACAGAAAGTAGGATGGTGGTTATCAGGGGCTGTGAGAAGCAGGAATGGAGCGCTAGTGTTTCACAGGTAGAGTTTCAGTTTGGGAAATGAAGGAGTTCTGGAGATGAATGGTGTTGCACAATAATGTGCATGTACTTAATACTACTGAACTGTACCCTTAGAAATCATTAGAATGGTAAATTTCACATTATGGGTATTTCAACACACATGAACACACACACACACACATGTGCACACACACACTGGGCAATTGCCTTGGGTCAGGGCAGGCACTGTCCTGAGAAAGTGGCTAGGGCAGATCAGGATGCTGCAGCATTTTGACTTCCTGGTGGCAGCAATTGCTCCTCCAGGTTCTATGCATGTCACATGTTCATAGGTTCCCGTTTGCTGTAGGAGTACACATAGTACAGGCAGGGATCTGTCAGAAACAGACATGTACATGGATTAAGCTCCTGGGATAGTCCTGGGGATTGTTCAAGTCATCTCCATTTGGACAGGTCCTGGAAAGAAAGAGTATTTGGGGATATCAGAGAGTTCCAGTCTTAGACTCAAGATGTTCATTTGTTCTTGGTGAATTCTCTAATTGAAAGTTGGTTGATCTGTGTCAACTTAATAGACTAAAAGAGGAATAAAATATGAATATTTCTCATTCAGATTGTGAGTGGATTCATGAGTCTATGCATCTACCTTTTCACTCAGCTGTTAGTTTTATGTAGTCATAAAATATGCCTTTTATTGGTGACTCATAGGTAGGTATTGCATGTACCATATTTTAAAGCAGCCTTGCAAAAAGCTTATACATGCAAATATCAGTGTTCATGACAATTAATATTGAGTAGAAGAAATAATTTTACTTTATACTCTCTCTCTGCCTAGAAATAGTATGAAAAAATAGTTTCATCAAATCCAAGATGCCATAGATTATAAGATGTACCCTTTTATGTACCATCAGAAGTGCTGACAAAGAATATATTTCCATATCTCTTTGAAATGTTGTAACTATCGAGGAGTTCTTTTAGACACAGAGTTATTATTATTTTTTTTAGTTGTTGATGAACATAATGTCTTTATTTTATTGCTTTATATGTGGTGCTGAGGATCGAACCCAGGGCCTCACGCATGCGAGGCAAGCGCTCTACCGCTGAGCTACTATCCCAGCCCCTAGACACAGAGTTATTTAGACCTGGAAGTGACAATAAGAACAGACAGGATCAAGTTCAACACCCCCAGGTGATATAACAGGGTCCCGATTGCTATAGACAGAGTGGGGTGATAAGAGACATCAAGTGATAAAATGGATCCTGATTTCAGAGGTGTTATAAGGCAGGCAAATGTAGCTTAGAATCAAAGAAATATGGTCTCTGCATTTGTATTGTGGTCATGTGTTCTTTGAATGGCATGCTTCTACTTTTCACTAAAATAAATGTATTAGAAATTTAGAATTACTACAATCTGTAGCTAGATGGAATCTGGCCCCATCATGGCTTGAGCATATTCTTGTGCATTATGACAAAGAATTGCCCCAAATACCTAAATTAAATTTTTTCTTCTTGCCACTTCCAAAATTTCCTGTATGGCCCTGTACAAAATCACAGAGCTTGGCAGAAAGACTAGATGTTTCATGTTTGTGGATTTTAATTCACCTGTTATGTTCTTTCATCTCAGGAAGACATTCTTTATGAAGAGGTTATGGAGTCAACCCTTGCTGAGGCTCCTGGCCGTGAGCCTGAGGGCTTGCTCTAGTTCAGGGTGGGGCTGGCTCCCCACACATCACCCCCGGATGGGCCTGTGTGGCCGTGGCCGGCAGCATGGACCCATGTGGGCCTCAGTGGGCTGTTGTTGTGTCATTGCAGCAGCCAGCTAACCTGGAGGGACGTCCAGCACCTGCTAGTGAAGACATCCCGGCCGGCCCACCTGAAAGCCAACGACTGGAAAGTGAACGGTGCTGGGCATAAAGGTACGGCAGTTTCTGGTGGGCTGGGCAAGGATCAACATGTCACCACATCCTAGTGAACCCTCTGGGGAATCTTTGGAATTAGGAGTGTGAAGGGGTGATATGAATTCCTTAAAAGGAATCCCTGACTAACATTAATTATTATTATTAACTGTGTGCCACAAGAATTAAAAACATATGCAGCGATCTAAAAAAAGTGTCCTGGCACCAGGACTGACACAAAGGGAGAACCCGAAAATCTTAGAGTTCAGGGTCCCTAAATTTTATGACTTTTGCCACATCCAGGGACCACCTTTACCAGTATTTACTGAATAGTTCTCTTTAAATTGGCACTCCCTTTTTTTTTACCTAAAGAAATATATTTTGAAAGGAAACTTTTTATAACGAGTGAATCAGAGATGTGGATTTGTGTCTATTTTTTCATACACATTAAAACAAATCCATAATTATTAAAATAAGTGACACTTGTTTGTATGCCATCTAAGGGCAGCTTGCATTCTTAGCCTTGTGTAGCTCTGTCATTATAAAACTCACCCCGTTTTCTCATCTGTACAATGAACAAGGACATTGAGATAGTTATATAAATTACTTTCCAACTATAAAGCTTCAGTTGGCCAGCACCTATGTTCTAAAAGCAACTCATAGGACAGTAGAGCCTCCACTCCTAGCCCAGCGTGGTATAGACTTAGGTACCATGAAACCATGGTCAGGGCTTGATTAACACAGATACTTGGCACCTCTGGAATAGGTAATGATAAGCCTGGGTCACTGGCTTTGTTTGTCTTTCAGGGATACTTGGAAAAGATTTTGGTCGGCCATGGTATTATTAGGAGAGACTTGTCCCCCTTTTCTGAAGCGCAGGTCTAGCTATTTTGACACCAAGCCCAATACTAGTGTCTGTAAAATATAGGTCGAGTATTATTACCGTAAGGGCCAAGGAACATTCCTTTTAATAAGGAGCTGTTGATTAGGCCTCATTCATCCTTGTGTGGCAGGAACGTTGGAGGTAGTGGTGTGCTGTAACAAGAGCTGACCTACATTTCAGTTTTGGCCTAATTAAATAGGAAAATAGATTGTATCTAGTTCTTGACCTTGCCTCTTAAATTAAACTTTGAAACTCTCCTCCCTTGGCCAAATTAAACACTGGAGCCGCCAGCTCACAGCACTTTTGTCTGTGGGCTGCAAAGTGTGCTTGCCCTGAATTGCCTGGGGAACTCGGTGAGGAAGAAGAAAAGAGACAAGTGCGGCTAGCCTTGTTTATATTGTTCTTAGTGCACATGGTCAATTTTGTCTGTTTGGGGTTTTGTTTTATCATTGCTGGGGATGGAGCCCAGGGCCTTGGATATGCTAGGCAGATGCTCTACCACGGAGCTACAGCCCCAACCTTGAGGTCTCAGATTTTGTTTCTCTTGTGTGGTCTAAGATTCAGGGAGCACAGATGCCAATAGATCACTTTAGTGAAAATAAATCTGTCTTGTTCCCTCCACCCTCCACCCTAAAAGAAAGTCCTAGGCCCTCTCATTCCTCCTACTCTGTACTAAAATTGTCCATCTGTCCTGGCCCACTCTCCTTAGTGGGAGAAGTTTGGCTCAGAGAGCAGTGCAATTGAGACCCTCAAGCAGTTCTCAGAGGGACCCCTCCTGCAGCCTGGGGCTCTTGGGACCCCTTGAGGTGATTCCATTGCCATGTGTTTCCTGGGAGCCCAGCAGGGTGGGAGAGCTGGCTTTGGTCCCTTCCTGCAGGGCAAGAGAGCTGGCTCTGAAGGCCCTGTCTTTTCAGTTAGCCATCTCTATGGATTTGGCTTGGTGGATGCAGAAGCTCTCGTCCTGGAGGCAAAGAAGTGGACAGCAGTGCCATCCCAGCACATGTGTGTGGCCACTTCAGATAAGAGGCCGAGGTAAGGCTTCACTCTGACACGCGTGGCTTCCTCTCAGACATGTGAGACCTGACTCTGCTGGAACATATGGTTGGGGAGGTGTGTACACACATTCCTATGCAGGTAGGTAGGACACGTGTGCATGTGCTTGGCGATGCATGTGTATACATGCTTGCATTTTCTCGTGTGGATTTTGCAGCTAGGAAATAGTTTTTCTCTGGATCCATGACTATTTTAGGCCTCTTTCCCTTCTGCAGCAGATTGCACCATGGTAGGGAGCTGGATCCTCAACCTGAATCCCTTGGCCTGGTACAGGAAATTCTTATCTATAAGTTTTAACATAGCAGACTGGACCAAGGATCTGCCTTGCCCAGCAAGGTGAAATGAAGAACAGCCACAAGGGTCTTTCTGTCCCCAACCACTAGAGGTTGGAGCCATAGCCCCAGCCCAGCCTACCTGCCCTAGAGTCTGCAGTGTGAACCTACTGGGCATGGACAACAGTGGCAGCATTAGTCCTCTGTTGCAAGGGGCAGGAGGCCAGGGGTTTATAATCCAAAATGCATAGCAGCTCTACATGGCTTTTCTCAGGCCTTATAAACCTTCTTAAGGTTTAAGCACTGGGATTTTTTAACAAGCTTTGAGCAGTCAGCTGCAGGACTCTGACCTCATCTTTCTTCCATGCATTGCCCTTTAGAGGAAGTTTTTCTAAATCAATTACATGTGTTCATTGAGATTTTTATTTACAAAAAAAAAAAAAAAAAATCAGCTGGAAAGCAAATCAGATGGTGAGAACCCTGCTCCATTGAGGAAGGAAATCAGATTATCCTCCTGAATTCTGCTGTTGCTACCGTGCTTAGAAGGCCAGCAGTGCTTCTCTAGACTTTAATATCTGATAAGGAATGGAGTGGATTTCCAGCTATGACCATTTGTTACCTTTGGAAAATGGGTGTTTGAAAAAGAGATGATGAAGTGATTAGAAGTGATACATTGCAGGGCTAGGGGTGTAGCTCAGTGACAGAGTGCTTACCTTGCCTGTGCAAGCCATCCAGCACAGAAAGAAAGAAAGGAAGGGAGGGAGGGAGGGAGGAAAAAAAGAAGGGATACATTGCTTTATTGACAAATATAGATCACTCTCTTTGAGATCACCTCTTCTGGGAATATGTCTACCTCTTATACTAAGCATTTTTGTCACAAAATGTTGAGAAAAGTATTTCTCATGAATACCTTGCAAAGGGTAGGAATTCAGAAAGTGTTGGATGAATAGCTACTGAAGGATCTTTCTTAAAAATTTCATTTTCAACCTATGGTTAATTGCATAGACTGACTGCCAGATGATCTCTCTAAGACCTGACAGCAGAGGTCAGCTGGCCAGGAGGCAAGATTCTATGTTGGCCTTTTTTTTTTTTTTTCGTAATGCTGTGAGGATAGAACTCAGGCCTCATACAAGATAGGTAAGCACTCTACCACTGAGCCAAATCCCTTGCCCTTCAATGTTGGTTTCTTAGAGACTCATTTTTTAAAAAATATTTCTTAGTTGTAGATGGACATAATGTCTTTATTTTATTTATGTATTTTTATGTGGTGCTGAGGATCAAACCCAGTGCCTCACACGGGTGAGGCAAGCACTCTACCATTGAGCCATAACCCCAGCCTGAGACTCATTTTTTTGTTTAAGAAGCCTTAGACTGCCAAATTCAAAAGAAAAGAGGAGATTTGGTGAGATAAACAAGGTTTTTCACCCTCATTGGCTTGGTTTGTTGGCAGATGCCCACAACAGGGATGATCAGATGCCAGGTGAGGTGGTGTGGGCTCCCAGGGCTGGCTCCTGACCTGCAGAGCTGCCCTCTTCCCTCTCACTGTTCTCCCCGTCAGGAAAGCTTCTGAATGAAGCTTTCTTCTCCTGCCAGAAGTCATTTTAAGATGGTAGAGTGGTGCCTAGGTGGCGAATGGTTGTTTTTATTTTTATTTTATTTTGTTTTTTAAGTGAAAGCACACAGAGTCTAGACAGCACAGGTTGAGGGAACTCGCCGTAACATACAGTATGACATTGTTCCTGTCCTTTGAGGAAAATAAGGACTCTACAAATTCCAAGAAGGGGCAAGAATCAGACTTCTGTTTCTGAAGGAAAATCATCTTTACCTTTAGCAGTTTCAGTCTCTTTCTGGAATTTTCAGCCCACTTACTGTCTCAAATCCTTACCTAACTCTACCACTTGATTGTTCCCAAGGACTTAAGGGCCTCCAGAGGGAGAAGAGCATCTCTGGGGGGAAGGGAGATACCTCCTTTCCACCAGCCTGTCTCCTAGTGGGAAGCTCCAGCCAGCTCTGCTGCCATCCTGCTCACCTGTGGGCAATCATTTGAACCAGAGCTGCCAAGTTCCTCACCACAGTTATAGCCAGTTTCCTTCACCAGGGTTCTCGTCTATCATTGCCACAGCTGGGAATGAAAAGGAAGTATTCCATGCATGTGCTCATCCCTCCTCTGACTGCTCCTTCATGTGCATTTCTCAGTCCAGCTTCTACTCTCTTGGCCTTGCTCGAGTTTCTTTCTCTCATGGTGGGATTCTAGGGCTTTCTGAATATCCCAACCCCAGCTCAGCTGCTTCCCGTGGTAAATAACAGAGTAAAACAAAAAGAGAAGAAGAGACTCTATGCATTCCATGTGTACCTTTATGCAGGACATGTATATTTATTTACCTGCCTTTCCCTTGAGTAGAAGGGAAAGAGGGTTATGTTCCCTGAGCCCCTAGAACCAAGGCCATGGCATCTGAGCCACCTCTGCAGGAGCCCACATGGGTCAATCACAGGTAGCATCCAGCAAATGCTAACTCTAAGTGCAAGGACGAGGGGAAATCACTTTAACTGAAGAACAGGTACTTCTTACAAAAGAAAATGACTTGTTAGAGTCCTCTGCAGCTGGGGTATAGCTCAGTGGTGGAGTACTTCCCTAGGATGCAAGAGGCTCTGGGTTGCATTCCCAGCCCCACACAAAAAAAAATGGGGGTGGGAGGGCTCCAAGTTCAAACTGAATGAAAAATACAAGGTGTACCTGAGTCTCTGCTGTGATTCAAACACATGTATAGGATCAAACACATTATTACATATTCTTGTGCACAAATAGTTATAATCTATTTAGAACTTTTCTTTATTTAAAATATGATAAATAGGATTGTGACCAGTGATATCCACCTGTACAGAATTATTTTGGAATCTATATGTGTATTAAACAGAGAAAATACTAAAATTAACTCTTTCATGGTTTTTCTTCAAGTGAAAAAGAAAATCAAGCTTAATATAATCCTTTGAATGAAAAAAGAGGCCCTGCTATGAAATATCTTATTTGATTCTTTGGATTTGTCTAACCAGTACTTTCCTTACTTGTTTAAAAATCCAGGTTACTGTGAAACAGTTTACGGCACTCATGACCCTCAACTCAATGTCAGAGAGACAACCACAAAAGTGCCTTTTAAACCATCATGATGCAATCAGAACTTACCTACATGTCTTAAGTTTTTGCTGATTTGGAAAGTTCCCATTCAGACAGTTTATAGTTTAGCTTGGCCTCTCTCTCTCTCTCTCTCTCTCTCTCTCTCTCTCTCTCACACACACACACACACACACACACACTCACTCTCACTCTCTCTCTCTCTCTCTCTCTCAAGATACTTCTCCCCCAAAAGCCATTATGTTGTTCTGAATATTAAGGATTATCTGTGCAGCAGATAATCTGTAGGTGCTTAGGAATTATCTCTGGATCAACCACATTCTGCTTTCTGTTCTGATAATTCATTATTTCTGTAATTTCATTAATCTAGACTGTGTATGATTCTTGTCTTCAAGCAACTCCACATATAAGGACATATGACCAGTGATGGTTTTAGACACTGTATTCCAGGCATTGTTCCAAGCCCTTTACATCTATTAACTCATTCAAAATCCCAAACAAAGATGAATGGTTTAGGTATAATTTTTATCTCCATGTTATAGAGGAAGAAACTGAGGCACAAAGGAATTTAGAAACTGGACTGGAGCTGAGCTGCTGCAGGGCTGAGCTTCTGCCCTAGACTGCTATTTTCAGTGTCCATCTTGCTCCTCTAGGTGGGAACTCAGGCCATACTGAACCAAGCAGAGTAACTTGTACACCCCCAGAGGACCTTTCCTCCCCTTTCTCCATGTCCCCTACGAACTGCACATGCTGCCTCCAAAGACAGAAAAGCACCATGGTCCTGGCTACCTGGAGGTTCCTCCAGTCTTGGCCACATGTCAACACCCAAGAAGCTGAGCCCTGGTGGCCCCTCTGTAGCAGGTTGGTGAGGCAAGAAGCTGCAGGGTGCTGATGGGATATCTGCAAATTGGACCCAGGTCAGCTGAACTCCCATCTGTACCCAAGCACACAGCTTGTTTAGGAAGCTAAAATCCCCTCTTTTCTTTGGACTTTCTCTGTATTCTGCAGATTCCTGCATTCTTCCATCCCTTCCCCACTCTCCCAAGTACATCCCTCCAGGGTGTCTGACCTGTGTGCATACCTAGGTACCAAAGGAGGCCCTTGCTTTTGATTTCTTTTTTAGGTCATTGTTATTTAGGGCATAGCTGGGTATCCTTTAAAAACTTGTGGGGTGCTGTGCAGTCCTGTCCTGGAGGCAACCATACTGGGTCCACAACATTTGTTCTGCCTCCTGTTACCCCTTTAGGCTCTGGAGAACTTTGACAGCTGCCTATTTTCTTTCAGCCTTTGCCTTTCCTAGCTTAAATTTCAAAGTAAACCTGTTTTCTCCAAACTATGAAGGCTACTTACTTCTAAAATCAGTATTTGAACTGGAATAATATAATTGTTCTCGTCACTCATGGTAGTTATATTCTATAGAGCTACCATGAACCATGAGTTACTCATCCTGAACCATTGCTGATTTTGAATATGCAGGAGCACCCCCTTCCTGCTATGCATAGAGGTTCATGGCTGACACCCCTATACCAAAAGGCAGGTTAACAAGAGAAAAGTACAAAGCATTGGGCATAGTTTTCTGTGCCACAGGAGCCTTCAGGTTGAAGAAGACCCAAAGACTCAGAGTGAACTCTCCACATTTGTACTGAGGTTTGATGAAGCATGGACAGCCATGTGGACATATGGCTGGATAAAAAAAAAAAAAAAAAAAAAAAGGTGTGATCTAATAGGAATAGACCGAGAGAGGAACCCTGAAAGGCCTGTCTGTTCAGATTCTTCTTGGTCTCTCTACAGCATTCTTTCTTCCCAGGGATGGGGCGGCACCCTTCTGGAATGGGATTGCCTATCAGATAAGGTAGGTCAGAGAATTTTTGGCCAGCTCCAAGATAGAAAAGTTGAGAAGATTTGATAATATTTTTAGGCTTTGTGACTCCCTTAGGGAAAGAGGGATTCTAGATTCAGAGAACTATGTTGTCTAGACCCCAGATCAGGCTAAGCCCCTAGAACCAAAGCCATGGCATCTGAGCCACTTCTGCGAGAGCCCACATGGGGCAAGACCATCACAGGCAGCATCCATCCAGTGAATGCTGATTCTAAATGCAAGGGCAAAGGGAAATTACTTTAACTGAAGAACAGGTACTTCTTACAAAAAACAAAGACTTGTTAGAATCCTCTGAGGGCTTGAGGATGCAGCCCTCATACTCAAGTTACCAAGTAAGGACCTTGCTCAGGAGCCCAGTTTCTCTTGAGGAAGAGAAATTCTAGTTCTATGACCTGCCAGGTGAGGGGGCAGGAAACAGGAGGACAAGAGAAGGTCAGAGAGAACCTTCACTTATGAGACTATGTCTGAGGTCTTCACTGTGCATATCCTTTTTTTTGGGGGGGGGGCGGGTACCAGGGATTGAACTTGGGGCACTCAAACACTGAGTCACATCCCCAGCCCTATTTTGTATTTTATTTAGAGACAGGATCTCACTGAGTTGCTTAGCACTTCACTTTCACTGAAGCTGGCTTTGAACTCAGTTATCCTGCCTCAGCCTCCCAAGCTGCTGGGATTACACCTGGGTTCGGTATCATTTTCTGAGCCCCAAATGGGGGTATATGGGCTCAGATTCCTTCAAGTCCCTGGTCACATTTTTGTCAACTGATAGTACAGAATCTTGTTCTGTGTGTTTCTGCTTAAAGACACCTCCGTTGGTATCTATTATTGATTCATTAACATTACAGTCGTGGCTATCGGCATTGTAACTCATGTCTGAAATGAATGTTACACATGTATTTTCTCTGTGAGGCTACTGCAGCTTCCTTGCACTTGAGGACACTAGATAGTACTTTAGCACTAAGCTAGGGGGGCCTTGTAAACAGCGAAATCACCAACAGAAAGTACAAAAATTCAAAAAACATGCCGCTGCTGAGACTGTGAAATGGACACTTGTTTAGAGTATGAGAGTTGAAACAAAGGCAGAACGTGGCCTTGTTTGACCTCAGCTAGAATGTGCAGATTGGGTGACTCAGGTATTTTGCTGCTCTGTACATTTCCACAGATGACCACAGAAGTGCAGCAAGTGTTGATTGTGACTATGCGAAACTTTAACATGTACAAATGCAAATGTGGATTCTATGAATAATGAACTGACATTAAGTTTTACTGTCTTTTTTAAACTCCCTGTCTGATCGGATCTTACACCACAGCATTGGAAGGAATATTTTTTTTTAAACTATAGCAGGATTCTTTTTTTTTTTTAATATTTTTTTTAGTTGAAGATGGACACAATATCTTTATTTATTTACTTTTATGTGGTGCTGAGGATCGAACCCAGTGCCTCACGCATGCAAGGCAAGCGCTCTAACACTGAGCTACAATCCCAGCCCTGGAAGGAATATTTAAAGTCAGCTAATCAACCCCCTCATCTCACACAGAAGAAAAATGGGTGCTATAAACTTAAACATTGTATATTAAAACACCTTATGGTTCACTTAATCATGCACAGCATTGTCTCAATTAGTGGAATAGATTACCTTCTTTTAGTGGTTAAATTTTCTTTCCAGCCTAAATGCTGTGCCATGGTTTGATAATCAAAGTAATTTCATCAAAGGAAATTCTAAATGTGAACTAATACAATTGAGAAAGTCCACCAAGAAACAAAATAGTCGCTACCTGAGACCATCCTGTGGAGAACATTCATCCTAGAACATAGATCCAGAAAGTGACTCAGAGCTTCTTGTGATGCCATTGCAGATGGCTCTGTACCCTCCAACAGACCAAATTACTTTCTGATAGTTTAATTTCATGCATCGGCTCCAGTAACCCCTTTCCACCCACTCATTACTCTTTGGAAAGTCTGTGAAAGGTTTTCCTGGTTAACCTTCTGGAGGAGTTCCTGGTCAGCCTTCTGCTGTGAGGAGCCTGAGCTGTTCAGCTACTCTTTTTCTCCCAACCAGACACCAAATATACCCGAGGTCAGTTGCCTTCTGATTCTGGGTTTCCCACATGATCTCAGCATTTCCTAATGAAGAACTAGGCCCAGCCCAGCTCTTGCCTCCAGACCTGCAGTTGGAAGGGCAGCATTGCCCCGGAAATGCAAGGATGCTGGTCTTCCCATGAAACTGAGCTGGAGTGAGGTCTATAAAGGGAGAATGAGAAATACCTACTGTAGTGACTTCCTAGCTAGAGCAGAAAGATAAGTAGACAGTTGGAAGCTCCTGGAAGTGGGAAGTTTCTGCCAATGACGCGCCTTCCTCTGTTCTTCCCTACTACTTGGTACCTGAAAATATTTATCTTTCACTTTGAATGTTACTTTGATGCCATAAGCTTTTCAGAATTGTGATGTTAGCAAATCAGGAATCGTCCTACATCTTTATGCACTGGAGAAAACTATAAGAAAGCCATCATATTAGTGGCCTGGATGGAGAAACTAAACTGTTGTTATGATGGTTACTGTTTGGTAGTCTTCTACCTTCTCAGGAGAAGGGAGCAGTTCCAGAAAGCTTAGGATGAATTGAGAACATCTGGAATATGAGCATAATTGATTGTGAAGTGCTGCTCAACAGGAAGTAGCATTTCTCTGTCATTAGATATAATTTCCAAGTCTTCAGTCTCCCTGGCTTAAACATTGCTTAGTCTGCAGACATGTCCCATGAGATCCTTTAACTCCTTGGGTTCCTCTAGGGTCCTAAGAAAGTGGCTTATGTATAGACAGCAGTTTCAGAATTTAATAGAAGAACATTTTCAGTTATCCAGGGAACTTTAAGATCTTTCTAAATCAACTTTCATCATTAAAGTAAAATGTAGTTGTGTTCGTATGACAAAGATAATCTCTGCACATTGTTTAACCTAAAAAATAAAGTACTTCGCAGTTGACTTGCATTTTTCTGTATTGTCTTCTGAAATAGTTATAGGATACAGAATAATCCCCGCCCCCCATACTAGGGATTGAATCCAGGGTCTTATGCATGCTAGGCTAGTGCTCTACCACTGAGCCGCATCCCCAGCCCATTTATTTGTTTGTCTGTTTATTTGTTTTATAGACATTCTTGCTAAGTTGCCTTAGCTGGCCTCAAACTTGACCCTCTTGCCTCAGCCTTCTGAGTAGGTGGGATTACCAGCATGCATCACCTTTTTCTTTCCCCCCATTTTTTTTTTTCATTGGAAAAAAGTGTTTTGCTTTCTGTTTTGGAGTTAAGTGAATCCTTAAAAAGGATGAGGTTTTGTGTTTGGCCTCAGTACTTCTCCTTGGAGTTTGTATCTGACATACAGAGTAATTTCAATGCAGATTATCATGAAACATTTCAAAGCTTCCTTTTCTTTTAAGAAAATTAAAAAGCCCCCTGACTTGGGATGTGAGGCTGTTTGTTTCCACAGCAACTGCAGAAATAAAGTACATAGGAGGGTAACAACTTGCTGTCCTTGCAGTCAGTGACTCCTGGCTCCCAGCTCTCCCCTAGAACTTGCAGAAATGAGTCCTGGTGGCCTGTAACTGAGTGATTTCATAGTTAAGAGATTTCACATAAAAACTAATTGTTACAGTTAGCCCTGTTCCCCAGGCGGGCAGGCTAGCCCCCAGGGGAGGATAATGCATTGGCTTTGGAAACCAAACCAAGGGAGCCCTTTAACTTCTGAAGGAACTGAGTTTACCTACCCCCAGCCAACCACCCTGGGACAGGAGCAAAGGCACTCCCTGTAGATTAGACCCAGCACTACCTACCTTTCTCATCCAACAGCTGGAGTCCCTTAGCTAAGTCAGAAGCAGGCAATTTACATACTCTCATTAGGATGATTTTTCCCCCCTAAGGTATAATTGCTCTGGGATGGGAATATGACAGCCTGGAACTTGGTGTTCAGGAAGGAACACGGTGGTGGGCACATGAAAGGCGGGATTTGACCTTTTATCTTACACTGTTCCTATTCTTTCTTAAGTCCTGTGTCTTATCTATAGGGTTAAGGTTTCCTCTCTGGGATTCTAGGTCTACTTTTAGATACAGTGGTTGTTCCCCTTACCAACTAGCAAAAAGCTGAGGGTGGAGACAGTGTTTTAAACTGGTTTGTGGCTTTTGTTTTTCATTCAGCCCTCAAAAAGTGTTAGAAGTTTGAAAGTTGATCTTGGGGCCTTGACTGGAAGCCACATTTTCAAAGTTCCAGGGGAACATCAGTGAATCTGTTTCTCCACCTTCACACCCAGGGGCCTCCTACCCCCAATACAACCAACTTGCATTCTTAGTACATAAAAACAGGTGGGTAGTTTACCTGGAGGTATATGTGGGCCCTGGAACTCTTCAGAGCCTTCCACTGTGTTCTGTATCTGCCATAGCAAAGGGGCCCACTGACCAATAAACACAGACAGTAAAACGTGGAGAAGGCAATGAAAGAAGTCAGCACCTCTAAATCAATTTATGGTGCACGCAAAGCATGTTTTCAAATATTTACAGAGTCTCCGAGGGAATTACATCACTGTTTCTAACTGTTTTGATTGTTTTTTATGACTCAGGCCCAGTAGAACCAAGCAATGTAATTCCTGCAAGGCCCTGAGCACACGCTTCCAGCCTCCCCAGAGGAAAGACGGGCATAATGGGAAAAGCGCTCCCCATAATAAACCTAGCGCCAGCCGCATAGTGGGGAATTACTGATGTGCTTCTGAGTGGCAGTTGGGTCCCTACTGAAGAATGCCATCTTTCTTCAGTTTGCAAATCATTGGGATGTGAAGGCCAGGTTTTGTGGAGATGGGAGCTGTGGTGGCCCAGAATAGTTAGGATGGCTCAGCCTGATACAGGAACAGCCTTGGGCCCAAACTCTGTGTCTGCTTTGTGTGTCAGATATTTCTGGTTGAAAGTGACTCTTGAATGATTGGTACTTTGTGCTCATCCTCAGATTTGGTCCCATGTGACAAAGCTGCCTAAGTTTATAAAGAGAACCATCATCTGGTTCAGGGACAGGAAGAGATATCCTGCAGTCTTTATGTGGGACATCTGGGAGCAGACCAGCTCCAGAGATTTAGTCCCTTGAGGGTGGGTCTACATGAGCATCTGTGCAAGGTGACATGGCACAGAAGTTAAGGCAGAGGACTGGAGACTCAGATCCCAGCCCCATCTGTCAATAGCCATGTGATCTTGAGTATAGCTCTTAATTTCTCTCTGGGTGAAATGGGTCAGTCCTGTAAATTTTCATACCAGTGCCAGGAGCAGGTCAACTCAGAAAAATCTCTGCTGCTGCTGTTATTCAGCATTGTGACTTCTCTTTTCAAGGCAGTTTCTGAAACAAAGTAGTGAGATGTTAATGCCTTGCAGACCCCAGGCCACTGAGAAAGTGAGCTGGCCACAGGCTACTTAGAACCTGCCTCCTGGGCACTAAACCTAGCAGCCCCTAGACACATCAGCTCCAATCTGTGCAAGAACCCATTCTTTAAATCTCTATAAACAACTTTCAGAACTATGAAGTCTTTCTGGGCAGGTGATATGACTCAGGATGGAGCATCCTAGAGCGAGACCTAGGTTGCTCCTTCAGGGCACTAGAATCAGAGGCCTCACCAGGAACGAATGAGCTTGGCCATTTGAGTCCATGGCCCTCCATACACCTGACATTAACAACCCAGGTGCCAGGTACTAAGCCCTTCCCTCCTCCCCAGGAGCATTCCTGTGGTGCAGGTGCTGCGGACCACTGCCCTGACCAATGCCTGCGCCGACCACTCAGACCAGCGTGTGATCTACCTAGAACACGTGGTGGTCCGCATCTCCATCTCACACCCCCGGCGAGGAGACCTCCAGATCAACCTGATTTCTCCCTCAGGAACCAAATCTCAACTTTTGGCAAAGAGGTAAGGCTGGCCTCACTGGGATTTATGCCACATGAGGGTGCCTCCAGTTTGGGTCCATAGTGTACCTAAGGTGTCCTGCACATGGGGGATCTTACTGGGTCTGCAGGAAGCCTCCTTCCTATTGGAGACCCCTACAGACCTGAAAAGTAGTTCTCTGAAAGCTCGCATTTAAAACAGTCCTGGAAGACTTTCATTTGGGGGAAGAATTGACAAAAGCATTGTTGCTGTTTTGTTATTTAGGGGGAGGTTGTTGGAGTTCCTGCTGAAGAGCACTGAAGGTCATGTGCATACTATTCAGTTGGCATTTGAAACAAGAGTGTGTAACCCCAAGCAGCATCATTGGTCTCCTGGAGTGACCCCTACCTCATGATGAGTTGCCCTTTATAACTTGCATGGCAGGTGCTCTGACCCTCAGGCTTGTGTGGGAAACGGGGAAGTTGCTCCCAGGCTGTCTCTACAGTCTTCTCCCCTAAATGCCAGTGCTCAGACACAGACTCACAATTCTTGAAGCTTCGTGTGTGCTTGTGGAAGGGTATAGAGTCCTCTGTGTATGTGTGTGTATATATATATATATATATTTAGTTATAGTTGAACACAATACCTCTATTTTTATTTTTTATTTATTTATTTTTATGTGGTGCTGGGGATCAAACCCAGTGCCTCACACCTGCTAGGCAAGTGCTCTATCACTGGAATCATTTCTTCAACAAACTTAGAAATCAGGACCAGTGTTCAGGTGCAGTCATACAATTTGCAGGTAATTAGAGTGGAGGAATTTATAGAAAGTTGGTGGGACTGGGAGAGAACGGGGACACCTTGTTTGTCTTTTTCTAGTTAAGAGACAGAGGGAAAAGCAGGCTTCATGTACAAATCAGCATTTCCAGGTTCTGTTGAAAATGAGAGCTGGTAACTGTGCCTCCTAGCCTGGGAGGAAGCACCTGTCACCAGGGGTGCCCTGTCCACAGTTCCCATGTGACTCATTTGGGTTACCTGCCTAGAGCTGCAGCCCTTTTCCAGGCTTTAGGGAACTTTGGAGATTCAGAAACACAGGGTATTAAGTGAAAGTTCTCAGACCAGGCCAGACAGAAGTCACTCTTTCTCTTATCTGCTTCTGCCCATGCCCTTTGCATAAGGAGAGGGGGTCTGTGCTGCACCCTCCACCCTTCTGCCCAGCTTCCAGGTCCAGCAGCCCATGGAGTGGGCACAAGCAGCAGGCAGTGAGCTACATACCAGCTTTGATCTCACTGTACTAGATTCAGCCTTGAGATCAGACCCTGGCTTTATGGGTTCCAAGAGCTTAGTCACCATGCCCAGCCCCTCCAGGTCCCACTTACCTATCAGAGCAGCTGCATGGAAGCATCTCCTGCTCCTGAAGGTGGGTCTAGCCATACTCTGCCTCTGTCTGTGGAAGGCTAGTACGAGTGTGAGCCGTTTGGGGGTCCCAGCCAGCAAGCTGAAGCTACCTGCTGCTTTGCTTCCAGAATATTCATTGTTGTTACTTAATTTTTAGAGATTTCATCTTAAAAGTCCATATTTCTAGAATTTCTTGAAAAGTTGCAAGTTCTCCAACTGGGCACATGTCCCCTGTGCATCCTCACCTAGAACTGAGCAAAGAGGCGAGTCTGCTTCCATGTACCCATGCTCCTTGCTCCTTGCTAGAGCCCCACTTCCATTCACTCTTGGGTGCATTTACAGCAGGAGGCATCTGAATTTGTAATCCCTGACTCAGAGGCATGGCTGGGTTCCTGTGCAGGTCATGGCCAGTGCAGAGAGCCCACAGTGAGGCTTCAAGTTTGGAGCAGCACATGGCAGACAGATAAGGCAGCAGTGACTAGATGACATTACTTTGGAACCTGGAAGCTTGAGCTGATGCCCCAGTCCCTTCATTTCCCAGCTGAGCTCCCAAGAGCTGGTCATTTGGCCCCTCTTTGTTCCTCACCTCTGAAAATGTCATTTCACTTATCTATAAACATTTAAAATATTACAAGGAAAAAAAAGAATATTACAAGAATTGAATGTGATAATACAGATAAAAATGCTCAGCACAGGTGCCTGGCTGCCCTTCATGTCCTGCTGAAGTTCATCTAGCCATCTAACCCTCAAGAACCTGCTATCACCCCAGCATCACCCCACCTGGGCTCTGTTTTCCTTCCCTTCTGCATCTCTGGCCCAGTGTTGAGCCCCTTGGGATGGCACAGAGCACATTCTGCTGGTTGTTTGGATCTGTTTGATTGCTGGGTAGTGCTTCTTGTACCTGTGCCACAGAGCACTTTAAAAACTGCCCTGAGGCCACTTGGCAGTCACCTGAGTCTTGAGAATTTGGGTTTTTTTTTTTTCTCCCTAAGACAGATTTTGTGGTTATATCAAGATTTTGATTTTAGGATCTGTTACCTTCTACTTTACTTCACACCTTACTTAATTTGGCAGCCTTTTCAAGTTGCCAGATTTTTTCACTAAGGATATGTTATGTTTGTAGGGACTTCAGCACTTAAAAGACATTTTGTCCTTGTTCTAGCCCCAGTGTGTCGGGTTCCACTTGGCTTTGTGTTTGAAAATCAGCCTCGACCTTGGCAGTTCCTTTGCAGAAAGCACAGAATATCCCCACCACCACCACCTGCACTATTCTCCCTGCAAATAATGTTGCCTTGATGAATGTCTTTGTATTTGAGTGTTCAGAGAGCTCCTAAATTGGAGATGGATTCTTACATCAAAGGGAACATACATATGTAAATTTCTGATAAATTAATAAAGAGCCTAAATTCCAAAATTCTTATTCCAAAATAGAAATAGAAAATTAGACTATGAAGAAAGAGGAAGAGAGAAGATCCTGGAATTTTTCCTTTGTACACAGAAGACTGAGGAGGACACTCAAGTTTGGAAGAGAGAGCGTGTTGACTAGTTATGTCCTGTTTTTGCTTGAACAGAACATGAAAAATGGATAGAGGGAGCTAGACTTGCCTAGCACGAGTGAGGCCTTGGGTTTGATCCCCAGCACAGCATAAAACATAAATAACTAAAACAAAGGTATTAAAAAAGAAAGAAAGAAAAATGGATGGAGGCTGAAGGCCCAGGCCCAGACGCTGGTGGGAACAGTCAAAGACATTGCAGTCTTAGACAGAAAGAGGCTCATCAGTACCTCCAAGATGGCTTCACTGGGGAAGATGCAGGGGAGCCTTCTCCTCTTCCTCCTCTGGCTCAGGAGTGCCTCCTACTGGCCCTGGAACACAACCAGTCCTGTCATCCCCAAATGAAGCTGTTCAGACTGGCTTAGCCCTGCAGGTTTAGGGGCAGCACTTTTCCCACAAGTTTGAGTAGTTGTTTGTTGTTCCTTATTTGTAAGAACAGTGGCTCTAAGACAGGCTCTAAGACAAACGTGGACATTTCATTCATCCCACAAATACTCATTTTTGAAAGCCTTCCTTTGTGAATACCCTTTTGAGGCTTGCATGGGTCATGTGGCCCAGCCTCTGTCTACTTTTGTGCATCCAGGCTCTGGGGTCATGGGTTCTGCGAGATCAGTCCTGGGGTGGGGTGGGAACAAACAACATATTTAGGAAAGTGGCATTAGGGACATTGGTCAGTGACCTTGTAAAAACCTGTTGGTGGTAGAAAGAACGCAGAGATAGGAGTCGTGATGCTCCATTCCCCTGTGGAGTCCCAACTCATCTAGTTACTGGTGGTTGGACTGCAACAAGCCAGGAGCCTGGGATCTCTCCTCTGTAAATTAGGATGGGAGAAGCTGGGCATGGTGGCAACACCTGTAATCCCAGCCACTCAGGAGGCTGAAGCAAGAGTATCACAAGTTTGAGGCCAGCTTCAGCACCTTGGCAAGACCTATCTCAAAATAAAAAATTTAAACAAAAGGCCTGGATGTAGATGGTAGATTACGCCTGGGTTCAGTCTTCAGTACCCCACCACTACCACAAAAAAAAAAATCAGGATATGCAGGAAGAGACCACACAGACTGAGTCCCTGTCTTTTATTGGGCGTGTGCCAACCTGCTGCTCTGAATATTAGAACAGTTTCAGGCGATAGTGGAGGTGAGACCAGCTGGGAGAGTTTGAGAACAATCAGCATTTGAAAACTGCACTCTGTTTCCCCTTTTCTTACCTCCCTGGTCCGGGGTGTGCTTCTGCAGGTCTGTAAGGGCTCCCAAGGAATAATTCCTCTGCTGCATGGCAAAACCGTCCTTGAGCTGGTCCCTCTGCCCAGCCACCCCAGATCAGGGCCTTCTCATTTTCTAACACTGCATCTCCTATTGCAGATTGCTGGATTTTTCCAATGAAGGCTTCACAAACTGGGAATTCATGACTGTCCACTGTTGGGGAGAAAAGGCAGAAGGGGAATGGACCTTGGAAATCCAAGACATGCCATCCCAGATCCGCAACACAGAGAAACAAGGTCAGTGACTCTGGGACATTTCATGTCAACTTTTATATTCCAACCTTTTTAACTCTAGGCCTTTATTTAATTATAGTGTCTCTGGTAACTCTGTTTTGTGGAGGCAAAATTCATGTAACATAAAATTCACAGTCTTAATCATTTTAAAGTGTATGGTTCAGTGGCTTTTAGTACACTTGCAATGTTGTACAACTGTCACCCTGTCTAATTCCAGAATATTTTCATCCCCCCAAAGCAAAACCCCATACCCATTAGGGAATCAGCCTCCATTCCCTCCTCCCCTCCCAGCCCCTGAAATTCCGTAATGCACTTTCTGTCTCTGTGAATTTGTCTATTCTGAACATTTTATATAAATGGAATAATACAATTCATGATCTTTGTGTCTGGCTTCTTAATGTGTTTTCAAGGTTTGTCCTTGGTGTAGTATGCATTGGAACTTCATTTATTTTTATAGCCAAACACTATTTCACTGTATGCATATTCCATTCATTGTTTACCATTCATCCATTGATAGACATTTGG